>JAXCMG010000046.1:1195863-1264260 GCA_034642415.1 Podarcis siculus | reverse complement strand
GGGGATGGCGTGGCTGATGGATCCCTAGGTAAATAAGGCTTCATTTCAGTCCTGCTGGCCACATGACCCGAAGCTGTACGCCGGCTCCCTCGGCTAATAAAGCAAGATGAGCACCGCAACCCCAGAGTCAGCCACGACTGGACCTAATGGTCAGGGGTCCCTTTACCTTTACCTGCAAACCTTACAAGTTGTGACGATTTGCTACCAAATGTCTACAGCCAATCAGCCAAATGGACAAAATTCCTACTAGGCCCCTGCCCCCAAAGCAGGTGACCCTATGACAGGCATAGCAAGGTCAAGCGCAAAATCCCCAGTTCAGGGAGGGTGGGTGGGTGATCCGGTGCACGCAGCAAAAGAGGATGCCCAAAGCTGCGTGTCCAGTATTTTAAACCTTTGGGCCCAATCCACAAATTGGCAACATCAAAATCTCCCCAGAAATTCAATTGCCCAATCACAGCCTGCAACCATCCAAACAGATCTGCCCAGGAACAGTGGGGTGGGCTGCTAGACCCCTCCTCAACACGTGCTCTCTATTAAGGAGAATACGCTTTGCCTGACATTTCCTCGTTGCTCTCCACATTTTTTTTGAGCTTTCACACGACACAGAAGCCACTTCCGGAAATATGACGGAATATAACACCAGTTTAGCGCTTATTTCTGTGTTATTTGCAAACAGGCCCCCCAAAAGCAAACAACCCAGAAATGAACACTAGACCTGCGCTGTACTCTGCTGGAGTTCTGGGAGTGGCTTTTGTGTTGTGCAAAAGCTCAGTTATAACATAGAAATATTTAACAGGGAAATGGAATAAATTTCTGCGTGAATGTGAAGGGAAACTGGAAGCGAAGCTGCAGAGAAGCCTGGACTGTGTCTCCATCTCTCCTTGTTGCCCTTCCAACATGGCAGGAAATGGACTGGGATTTGTAAGTTGCGGAGAGGTGGAATGTGGGAGAATGGTGGTGGTGCCATTTGAGAATGAATATGGGGCCTCACCTCAGCAGAGACATCACCTTGCCAACAAAGGCCCATATAGTTCAAGCTATGGTTTTCCCAGTAGTGATGTATGGAAGTGAGAGCTGGACCATAAAGAAGGCTGATGGTCAAAGAATGGATGCTTTTGAATTATGGTGCTGGAGGAGACTCTTGAGAATCCCATGGACTGCAAGAAGATCAAACTGATCCATTCTGAAGGAAATCAGCCCTGAGTGCTCACTGGAAGGACAGATCCTGAAGCTGAGGCTCCAATACTTTGGCCACCTCATGAGAAGAGAAGACTCCCTGGAAAAGACCCTGATGTTGGGAAAGATGGAGGGCACAAGGAGAAGGGGACGACAGAGGACAAGATGGTGGGACAGTGTTCTTGAAGCTACCAGCATGAGTTTGTCCAAACTGCGGGAGGCAGTGGAAGACAGGAGTGCCTGGCGTGCTCTGGTCCAGGGGGTCACGAAGAGGCGGACACCACTAAACCACCACAACAACGTTGCAGAAAGGTGGAATGTTGGAGACCTTGTTGTGGTGACATTTGAGAATGAATATGGGGCCTCAGGTGGCAACATTGTGCTTCTCTTGGAGTGAAATGCCTGGCTTGACATCTCACCAAGAAACTGATGTCTCAGACATAGGTTATAAAAGATCAGGATCCCCTGCATATTCCACACAACATGCAATTATTCACAGAAAGCAATTAATTTAATGAATTTGAGACACAATTATAACATGTGGTGCATGTATATATTTAAAAATAGCAGTGTTATTTATTCATAACAGGAAATTTATCCATTTATCCCCTTCTTTCAACACACATTATGCATTTTATTATTCCATTTAGAAGCCATTTTTTCCAAATTGTTAGGCAATTGAATTGCATGTTTGAGTTAAGCCGTCAAACTGCATTTTTTTTTCATTTTTTTTTTATATCTGTGCCCAGTAGCTATAATATTATTGGGTTCTTTCTGCAAATAATTGCATGTTGTGTAAAATTTACACTTTCCTTGGTGGTCCTGACATTTTACAATCTGCGCTGGTGGTGAGTGGTCGGGAATTATTCCTCTGTGTTTGATTCAGGCAACTGATGCTCAGCCAGACCATAATTTGATGCAGATTTGAGTGGGCAAACGCAACAGAAGGATGAGGCTGATGAGCAACCAACATCTTGATTTTAGTGGGCATGCAGTTTAACGAGCTTCAATAAAATAAAATAAATAAATGCATTTTCATATGGCAAGTTGGGCCCCCCATGCAGTATTTGTTTGGAGACAAAGCGCCAGAAGATATATTGAAAGAGTGGCTGGGGAAACCCAGCCAGATGGGTGGGGTATAAATAAATTATTATTATTATTATTATTATTATTATTATTATTATTATTATTATTAATACTTGCATGCAAGCTTAAGGTCCCACCTGGACCATAGATTGAAAGTAGTATCATATTGCTTTAAACCCTTGGTTACCAAAGGGTGTGCAGTGGCAGGAGAGAATGGAAAGTGTGAAAAGGATGTTACTTTTTTTCTGTATGCCACAACAGCTGCGAGAATATTGCTAGTGAAGAATTGGAAGAAACAAGATTTACCAACTATCGAAGAAGGGCAGGTGAAGATGGTGGACTACAGTCATACCTCGAGTTCATAGAATCCTAGAATCATAGAGTTGGAAGAGACCACAAGGGCCATCGAGTCCAACCCCCTGCCAAGCAGGAAACACCATCAGAGCACTCCTGACATATGGTTGTCAAGCCTCTGCTTAAAGACCTCCAAAGAAGGAGACTCCACCACACTCCTTGGCAGCAAATTCCACTGTCGAACAGCTCTTACTGTCAGGAAGTTCTTCCTAATGTTTAGGTGGAATCTTCTTTCCTGCAGTTTGGATCCATTGCTCCGTGTCCGCTTCTCTGGAGCAGCAGAAAACAACCTTTCTCCCTCCTCTAGGTGACATCCTTTTATATATTTGAACATGGCTATCATATCACCCCTTAACCTCCTCTCCTCCAGTTGAATGTGCTTCAGGTTGAGCATGTTCGGGTTGTGCTCTGTGGTGACCCGGAAGTGACGGAGCGTGTTGCTTCCGGGTTTCGCTGCTTACGCATGTGCAGACACGCAAACTGATGTCACGTGCATGCGCGGAAGCGGTGAAACGCGACCCGTGCATGCGCAGATGCGCCGTTGCGTCTTAGGTTCCGTTCGGGATGTGAACGGGGCTCCAGAACAGATCCTGTTCGCATCCCGAGGTACCACTGTATATGGAACTTGCCGAACTGACCGGGAGACTCCAAGACCAGAGAGAAGAGACGGTGGAAGAAGACTGGAAGAAGTTTAAGGAATATTTGAATAAAATATGTTAATATTTAAATCTTAAAATAGCTTTGGAAGTGGATTTAGGCTGTAGGGTTAGAAGTAGAAGATAGCGTATTTTAAAATAGTATTATTTGTAAGTGATAAAATGTGAAGATTTTTATGGTTAAAGTAAGTGTGATAAAAAAAAATGGTTAGAAATTATGATATATGAAACTGCTAAAGATGAGGTAAAATGAAAAACAGATAGGGGGGACTTGGGGAAGCCCACCTAACAATGTTTAGAAAAAATAAGGATAAGACAAGAATCTGTTTTATTGTTTGTTTTTCTTATTTGTGTTATAAAATGAATAAAAATTTCTGAAAAGGAAAAAAAAGAGAATGGCAAGTGTGGTTGGAAGATTGAAGGATAATCAAAGAAATATGAAAGATCGGAAAAGAGAAAGGCTTTTTTGTGTTGATGAGGAGACGAGAGTTTAGGAGACGAGAAATTAGATCTGTTATAAATGAGATACCCCTGCAAAAGCAAGCTCACACTTCTCACTGGGTTTGCATACATACTTACGGTATAGTTTATAATTATATTTAGGGAATCATTCAAGTAGCTGCATTGCTTTATACTTTCGGGATGTCCCATGATCATATCATAAGGCAGTTGTGTTCTATGGTATAAATCAAGCACTGCTAGGAGCTTTCCCTTTTTGTTTTATAATAATAATAATTTATTATTTATACCCCACCCATCTGGCTGGGTTTCCCCAGCCACTCTGGGCGGCTTTCAACGGAACATTAAAAACAGAATAAAACTTCAAACATTTAAAACTTCCCTAAACAGGGCTGCCTTCAGATGTCTTCTAAATGTCAGATAGTTGTTTATTTCCTTGACATCTGAAGGGAGGGCATTCCACAGGGCGGGCGCCACCACCAAGAAGGCCCTCTGCCTGGTTCCAATGTTATTTCCCGTGTAAAAGTTGGGGTGTCTAGGCGCCTCCAATGTTCTGGGCAGAGGCTATACACTCTGGAGGCTATACACCACACCTCCTCAACAGTATTTATAGGAACTCAAACACTGAGATCCTGCTCTGTTCCAGTAACAAGAAGCCGAAAGCACCAGCCTGAAGATGACGAGTGAGACCTCGTCGAAACGTCGCCTAGACACCCCAACTTTTACACGGGAAGACACCCGAGGACACCAAAACCTGCATTCCTGTACCCGTGAAAATCTACGAAAGCATATATATATATATATATATATATCAGGATCTGAGCACACGAGCCGTCTCTCCTCTGGTAGAGTCTGGTCTGTGCGGGGACTAAGAGCCTCTCAGCACCCTGAAAAGACTACAGTACCCATGATTCTCTGGGAGTGGGATGCTGCTGGTCTAAATGTATAGAACAGGTGGGGGCTAAGAAGGGTTGCCTCGGGGAAGATTACCTATTGCCGTGTAGGACAGCTTCCACCCTCCATTCTCTCCAGAGTTGTCACTGTGGAACAATATTTGAATGCTGTTGCTCTTCGTTTCGATGCGTCCTGGCGATTTCTCTCCACAAAAGGGCCCAAACTCCTGACGCCTGGCTTTGATCTATCCGGAAAAAACAATCAAAGGAGGAGCAGAGAAAAGGCGAGACCATCATTTGTGTCTGGTTAAAATCAGGGAAGTCGAATGCAACCGTACTGTACTTAAAACACAAGGGTGTGTGTGTGTGTGTGTGTGTGTGTGTGTGTGTAATTTCTCCCTGGCCTCCTGGTATTTTCCAGTCGCTGTGGAATGTAGTGGTCAGGTGGGATTACTATGAGGAATTATGAAATATGGAGCAACCCACTGTGTTCGCAATGAAAGCATTGCGTTGACTGGGTTTGATTCATTGACAATAATTTCTGATCAAATCCCACAAGCCTCTGCATCTCTGCCCATCTTCTCTACTGCCCTTTTCTTTCTCTCTGCCTGACAGGCACTTATAAGCATTCTGAACACAGGCCAGTTGCTTCATCAGGCATCCTCAGTACATAAAGATAGTAGGTTACTTTGATGTACTTTGTTAATCTTTAGATAGATCTTAAGGGCCAGGAAGAGAGTTCACAAGGAGATGGTAAATACTGCTATCCTTCCTCTCCTGTTTACTCTTGTTTATGACCTCCAGGTTTGCTGAATGCATTCCTCCTTTCAGTCCTATTTTATTTACTCTGAACTACATATGCATGCTCAAGTAGGGAATTGTTTCTTTGTAGTTAAAAGAATTTCTTCTGATCTGACTTTGTCCCACGTGGGGTTTTTTGAAATGCTCAAGAGGAAATCTGATTGGTTCTTACGAACACTGTGTAAAAGTTCTTTTGTGAATAAAACGACCTGGGCCGAGGGGTGGAGAGATTATGATTATTGGCACTCCTCCCAGAGTCTTGCTGGTCAAGCCTCGTGTGTATTTTATTAATCAGAGTCCAATCCTTCCTTGCTTTGGGAATGCTACAGTGGAACTCGAGCCAGATCAGCTTGCTGCTGTGCTCACCTTGATGTAGTCGTACGGGCAGGTGACCTCCGGGTGGTCTTCAATGTCAAAGTTGTCGTTGAACTCCAACGTAATGAAGAAACCCTCTTCCAGCTCAATGCGGTACAAGCAATCGGAGCTCTTGGGGTAGGAATTGGGGAAGTCTGGGCTGTTGATCACCCCATTCCTCTGAGTGAAGAGGTTGTCACTGCACTCCACTGCAAGGGAGACAAGGGTGAACACACTGTTAGAATATTCCGTTCCACCTTAAGGGACAGGCATGAGACTGGTGTATGTCACATGTCTGTTTACACTCCAGCACAGTTTGCTGGGAACTTCTGTTTGTGTATAGCTTTTGCTTAGGCTGCTTGCTTTGGACATGAAGGGGGAGAAGACATGTTTTTCCTTTTGTCCTGATGTACGCTGAATAAACTGCCTGTAAATATACTCAACACAGCCTCTCTGCCACTTCTGTTGTGTAGTGCTATTTACTCTGCTGAGTGTGTGTGCCCAGCTTCTGAAGGCTTCTGAAGCTAGGGTCGCAGTTTCATGCTGATCCAAGGACTGGAGATCGGTTGGCACACAGGCTGGTGGGCTGGGGCCTGCTGGGGGCCTGCCAATTGCCCCCGATTCCTTGGCTGCATCCCAACACACACAACACCTTGGCTACGTTGTGTCTGCCGGGGTCAGTATTGCCATGGCCAATGGTCTGACTGCACAGAAGGCCACTTCTTCCCATGTTTCTAGGGGACGAGCAGTAATAGCTCAGGGGCTAAGTGCATGCACGAGAGATCCTGGTTCAAACTCGTGACACAAGGTCCTGGGAGCAAAACTGGTGGAGAAACAACACAAGTTGGGGTAGAAATCTGTGGTGAGGCAGCAGCTTCAGTGGCAGAGGTGGGAGGGGCAGAGGATTGGGATGTGGGTGAACTCACATTGGTCGCCGCAATCCCATGGGTCTAATTGCACCTGCCAAGCCTCTGCATTTGGCCTGTAAGGCCATTTTGGGCAAACCACCCCAAATGTCAGGGACCGTGCTGAGGAGGGCTGCACTGAGGAGGAATGGTGGGAACCTCTGCTCCTGATCAGGATCCTGAATCTTCCCAGGAGCAGTGGGACAGTATAGATTTGGAACAGTGGTTTGCAGAGGGACATAGTTCAGAAGGCAGAAGTTGGGAAGAACTGAGTGGTGAACAGCTAGGCGAAGAAGAACTGGAAGAGAGAGAGAGAGAGAGTTAACAGACTCTCTTTTGCTGGAAAGCGTCCATCCGCTCAGTCCAAGGTCAAGGCAAGCAGATCAGGTGGCAGAACAGAAAGCAAAGTGGTTGCGAGTTCAGGTTGTAAGACACGGAAGTGATGGGGGTGGGGGTGGGGTGAAATCCTTAACTGGGAGCATCTTTGTCCTAGGAAGGGATGCTTTGTTCTCCCTCTGTGATCATTAAAATTTCTAACTGGTAAGAGACTCCTTTTGCTTTGTTCTGCTTCTCTACTGCCAAAGGGGGGGGGGAGCCTGGCACCAACCTGACAGTCACCCCAATTAATATAATCTATTATTTTGAATCCATGCACTAAGTGCTAAGCTTGGAACTAAAGCACCTATTAAGGGACGCTGGTGGCGCTGTGGTCTAAACCACTGAGATTAGGGCTTGCTGATCAGAAGGTCGGCGGTTTGAATCCCCACAAAAGGGTGAGCTCCCGTTGCTCAGTCCCTGCTCCTGCCAACCTAGCAGTTCGAAAGCATGTAAAAGTGAAAGTAGATAAATAGCTACCACTCCGGCGGGAAGGTAAACGGCATTTCCGTGCGCTGCTCTGGTTTGCCAGAAGCGGCTTAGTCATGCTGGCCACGTGACCCGGAAGCTGTACGCCGCCTCCCTCGGCCAGTAAAGCGAGATGAGCGGCGCAACCCCAGAGTCATCCACCACTAGACCTAACGGTCAGGGGTACCTTTACCTTTTTAAAGCACCTATTCCCCACTCCCGCTCTCGAGTTTCAGAGCAGCCAGCCCAGTTCACTCCCAGCACTGTGATATGGGCAATACCTTTGCAAGTCCTGTTGTCAGAGTGGAGGATGTAGCCAAACCGGCAGGAGCAGTAGTACCCGCCAATATAGTTGTGGCAGTGGTGGTCACAGGCCAGCTCTTCGTCGCTCTTCTCCAGACACTCATCGATATCTGTTATAGAACAGGAGGGAGCAGCAGACTCGTAAAGCAAACCCTTTAGGATTCCGCGGTTTTCGAACTCGGCACCGTCGCCAGGCAAAAGATCTATATGGACCCCAGGTTGTGCTTACTTTCCAAGTTTGTGGGAGGTAACTTCAGTTGACCAAGATACGGCTGCCTCATTTGCTAACGGCTTCCTGTTCAGTCGCATCTCAAGGCTAGAAGGCTAGGTGCTGGTTTTGACCTTTAAAGCCCCATGTGGCCTAGGACCCACGTACCTACGGGACCGCCTCTCCTGGTATGTCCCGCGGAGGACCTTAAGGTCCACAAATGACAACACATTGGAGATCCCAGGTCACAAAGTGGTTAGATTGGTCTCAGCTAGGGCCCGGGCCTTTTCAGCACTGGCCCCGATGTGGTGGAACGCTCTGTCACAAGAGACTAGGGCCCTGCGGGACTTGACATCTTTCCACGGGGCCTGCAAGATGGAGCTGTTCCGCCTGGCCTTTGGTTTGGACTCAGTCTGATGCTTATGTTTCCCTCCCCTTATGGTTTTGATTTATGGGCTACTTTTAAAACGAGGCTGCATTTTAAATTGCATTTTAACCTGTATTTTAAATTGGTTCCCCCCCCCATTATGTTTTTATTGTAATTATACTGGTGTTAGCTGCCCTGAGCCGGCTCTGGCCGGGGAGGGCAGGGTGTAAATAAAATTTATTATTACTATGATTATAGAAGTATGCTTCTGTGTACTCTACAACAAACTGGTTCTTAAAAGCCTTAATTGTAGCCAAACCAGAGAAATTGGCCCACCAAACTCTGGGCTCTCAGAGGGGAAGTGGACTCGCTGGACTTTGCATCTGCCTGGTGGTTTATTGTAGCTAATTTAACGACATGGTTGCACAGATGGCAAATTCCATCCAAATATTATTTCATATGGCGCCGTTTTTTACTGTATGATATTTTGGACCAGCTGCTTATTGCTTATCTTGGAATGATGCCGTAATACTTGGAATGATCCTCTTTTGTGAAGTTTATCTTCCCATTTTCCTTTATATCATCATTTTAATTATTAAATTTCTATGCCACCCTCCATCCACGGATCTCAGGGTGGTTCACACACACAAAAATTCCAACATAGAAACACAAAATGAACACAAGAACGAAAAAGACAAACCAATAACTGCCCCCCAAAACACACTCATTGTCTTAAACCTCTTTATCTTATACCTGACCACGCTAATTCTTTTTTTCTCTTTCGTTGAATTATTGGAATGCTATGTGAGTCTTGTGAGGGATGTGGGTGGCGCTGTGGGTCAAACCACAGAGCCTAGCGCTTGCCGATCAGAAGGTTGGCGGTTCGAATCCCCACGACGGGGTGAGCTCCCATTGCTCAGTCCCTGCTCCTGCCAACCTAGCAGTTTGAAAGCATGTCAAAGTGCAAGTAGAAAAATAGGTACCACTCCGGCGGGAAGGTAAACGGTGTTTCCGTGTGCTGCTCTGATTCACCAGAAGTGGCTTAGTCATGCTGGCCATATGACCCGGAAGCTGTACGCCAGCTCCCTTGGCCAATAAAGCGGGATGAGCGCCGCAACCCCAGAGTCGGTCACGACTGGACTGGACCTAATGGTCAGGGGTCCCTTTACCCTTTACCTTATGTGAGTCTTGTTTGCTATACATTTACTAAAGCAAACACTCAACTTCCCTTCCATTTTGACCTGGCTGCTATCCTTTATGATGTGGCTTCTGCAATATCAAGGCTTGACTACTGCAACATACTGTATTGGTGACTGCCCCCGGAGACTGTCCAGAGGCTTCAGCAAGTGCATAAGCCACTGAAACAAATACATTTATACAGCAATTTCATTTTTTAAAAAAATCCATCCAAGTTTAACAAATACTATTTACTGGGGACAAACAAACCTTTCAATTAGAGTTTGTTTAGTGCCATCCTTTTTGCCAGCATATAGTCCACTGGGTTTTAGACTGTTTTGTTGTGGGTTTTAGTTGTGTAGTACCGTATTTTTTGCTCTAGAAGACTCACTTTTTCCCTCCTGAAAAGTAAGGGGAAATGTGTGTGCGTCTTATAGAGTGAATGCAGGCTGCGCAGCTATCCCAGAAGCCAGAACAGCAAGAGTGATTGCTGCTTTCACTGCACAGCGATCCCTCTTGCTGTTCTGGCTTCTGAGATTCAGAATATATTTTTTCTTGTTTTCCTCCTCCAAAAACTAGGTGGGTCTTGTGGTCTGGTGCGTCTTATAGGGCAAAAAATATGATATTTAAAAACACACACACTTTTGATGTATTTTAGCTGTTGTCAACTGCAGGTACTTTGGAGTCCAGCGGCCTGGGCAACCCACATTGTGGCCAAGCGGCTACTCACCCACGGCTGTGTAATGGGCGTCAAACCCTGTGAAACGTTCCTCATTGGAGAAGTCCGATCGGAAAGTGAGGCTCATGAAAGACCCCGGGGAGACAATGGCCTGCTGCCCCGGGGTCTGCTCTGTGTCCGTGGCTTCCCTCCCGCAGAAATTTGCCAGGACTTGGTCCTCAGACTCCACCTGTTCCAGGCCCAACAGGAAAGAAAAAGAACCATCAGCTTGAAGGTGGAAATATATTGTTGCAGCAATGCCAGCAGATACATACATCTCCAGATCTGGGCTTTGCAGAACAAGAAGAGGAAATAAGGGTAATATATTGTTCTTTCACTGTCTGTTGCAGCAACATGACTTTCCAGACCTGGGTTTTCCACAAGAAGAAGAGGAAATAAGGGTGATGCTACTGCAGGTGATGCCCCCATTAAGATTCACAGTCAAAACCAAGTAGATAGTGGAGGAAGAAGGGGGATAAAATATAATAATAATAATAATAATAATAATAATAATAATAATAATAATAATTTGTTGTTTTCCAGAAAAAAGATGCTTCAGAGTGTCTTACAAATGCACAAAACACAAAAGAAACTCGATCATCAATTAAAAACAAACCAATAGAAAAAATACTATTGTTATTTATTATTGTTATTTTTTGAGTTTATATACCACCCTATACCCAGAGGTCTCAGGGCGGTTCACAGAAAAGATCACAACATATAAAATCAGAATAAAA
This sequence comes from Podarcis siculus, assembly GCA_034642415.1. Classification (NCBI taxonomy): domain Eukaryota; kingdom Metazoa; phylum Chordata; class Lepidosauria; order Squamata; family Lacertidae; genus Podarcis; species Podarcis siculus. Next base: position 1,253,224 of record JAXCMG010000046.1, on the reverse strand, counting down.
ACAGCAACTCAATAATACCCCCCCCCAAAGAGCCACCTTTTAAAAGGGTATAGGATGTCCATCAGGTCAACCAAAGGCCTGGTTAAAAAGGAACGTTTTTGCCTGGTACCTAAAGGTGTATAATGAAGGCGCCAGGCGAGCTTCCCTGGGGAGAGCATTCCACAGATGGGGAGCCACTGCAGAGAAGGCCCCGTTCTCATGTTGCCACCCTCCAGACTTCTTGAGGAGGAGGCAGACGAAGGAGGGCATCAGATGATAATCTCAGGGGCCAGGTAGGTTCATATGGAAAGAGGCACTCCTTGAGGTATTGTGGTCCTGAGCCATACAATATACAACACAGTACAAATACAATACAGTAAAACAAATACAAGCACAGGCCGTATGTGATAAAAGAAAGTGCATCTTTGCACAGCTCATAAATTGTGGAACTCGCTCCGACAAGAAGCAGCAGCGGCCACCAGTTTGGGTGGCTTTTAAACAGGATTGGGCAAATTCAGGGAGGAGGAGAGGGCTATCGATGGCTAATAGCCACAATGGCTCTGCTCTGAATCCACAGCTGAAAGCAGCAGAGTTCTGAACACCAGTTTCTGGAAACTGGCAGGAGGAGGAGGGAGGACTCTTATGCCAGGATCCTGTTTGCTGGTTTCCCATCAGGGCATCTTGTTGGCTCATTGGTCTGATCCAACATTGGTCTGACATTCTTTTGTCTCTGTCTTCAGTTGTCATGCACGACACAGCAATGTTAAAACACAATTACAGTGGTACCTCTGGTTCCGAACGGGTTCTGTTCCGGAGGCCCGTTCGCAACATGAAAGGAACGCAACCCACAGCGGCGCATCTGTGCACACGCGGGTTGCGATTCGCCGCTTCGGTTCATGCACGTGACATCATTTTTGCGTGTCTGCGCATGTGCGAGCGGCGAAACCTGGAACTAACCCTTTCCGGTACTTCCAGATTGCTGCAGGACGCAACCTGAAAAAACGTAACATGAAGCAAACGTAACATGAGGTAAAAGGTAAAGGGACCCCTGACCATTAGGTCCAGTCGTGGCCAACTCTGGGGTTGCAGCGCTCATCTCGCTTTATTGGCCGAGGGAGCCAGCGTACAGCTTCCAGGTCATGTGGCCAGCATGACTAAGCTGCTTCTGGCGAACCAGAGCAGCGCACGGAAACGCCGTTTACTTTCCTGCCGGAGCGGTACCTATTTATCTACTTGCACTTTGACGTGCTTTCAAACTGCTAGGTTGGCAGAAGCTGGGACCAAGCAACAGGAGCTCACCATGTCACGGGGATTCGAACTGCTGACCTTCTGATCTTCAAGCCTTAGGCTCTGTGGTTTAACCCACAGCGTATGACTGTATAAACCCACCTTCCTGAATGGATTTTTTAAAAGATAAAATAAAATTGCATTTCTGCATTTTGCACCCACATCCACCAGCAGTGAAACAGAGGCTCACGAGTGCCCCAGATGGTGTGTGATGTGTGCAATGGAGCCTGAAACTTTCCCCAAAAGCAGGAAGGCCTTTTTCCAAATGGAACATATCCATTATCAAACCAATGTAGGGATGCTGTCGCCGTTTTTTCTCCTCTGATCTCCTACCCAACCCGCTTCCTGGAGTCTGAACATCGTTTGGAAACCAGGCTGGTCTGTAAGTCATGACAGAAGAGGGACGGAACCTCTTTTGCATTTTCGGGATGGCTTTCAAATCCTGCTTTCATACACAGCGATCGTTTTCAAAGCACTGCCAGCCACCCCGAACCCACAAGGCAAAACGCGCCCCAAGTCCAGCTAATCAATCACAGTCAGACCCTGCAGTTTCCTGGAAGGAAAGGATCCTCTCTGGGTAAGTTAAACAGCACCAAGGCCAATAACATGTGGGTGATCTGAAGCGTAGCTTTTCCAAAAAGCAGACCCGTATTCCGAGACGCGCCAAGCCCACAGCCTTCCAAGGCTCTCTGCCACACCCTGCCCTTCCAGAAAGTATGTAAACCTTTTTGCCACAAGACTGGGAGAGCGAAATCCAAGTGTATTGTGGCACCAAAAGACCATGAAGTCATTCAGCCACTGGGAACTTTCCATCAGGTTGTCTTAATTATCACAGCTTAGGAACAGATGAAGACAAACGCACTCAGGATGTAGGCAGAAATTGTTTCCACTCCGTTGGAATATTATCTTTAAAAATAGCTGCACGGCAAGGAGCCAAGGGCTTGCAAAATAGTCGACGGAGACAATTCGGGGTGTGTGTGTGTTATATGTTTGAGGTCTCTTTATTACTGGGGGGGGGGGGGGGGACGCAGCTCATATTTCCCTGCTCAACCCCCTACCCTGCCATCTCCACTTGAAAGGGTCACAGGTAGATGAGCTGAGATTGCTTACGGGCGAGGAGAACAGTTGCCAGCCAACTCTAGCTGGGGCTCTCCCTGGGGTCAGTCTGGAGCATGGGTAGGCAAACTAAGGCCCGGGGGCCAAATCCAGCCCAATCACCTTCTAAATCCGGCCCGTGGATGGTCCGGGAATCAGCGTGTTTTTACATGAGTAGAATGTGTGCTTTTATTTAAAATGCATCTCTGGGTTATTTGTGGGGCATAGGAATTCGTTCATTTTTTCTCTCCAAAATATAGTCTGCCCCCCCACAAGGTCTGAGGGACAGTGGACCAGCCCCCTGCTGAAAAAGTTTGCTTACCCCTAGTCTGGAGGCTGCAGCTGGTGCAGACGGTGCCAGCAAGTTCGTGTGTGTGGTCAAACTACTGCCAGCACGCAACACCTTGCTTGCAAAATTTGATCTGGCTGCTAATTTGCTAGCGGGTCAACAGAAAAAGAGTCTGGAAAAACAAGCCTGATGGGGATGGGATGAGGGAGTTGGTGAGCTGTCTTCAAATATCAAATGTCATATGGAAGATGGAGCAAGCTTGTTTCGTGCTGTTCCGGAGGGCAGGACCTGAACCAAGGGATTCAAATGAGAAGGAAAGAGATTCCGACAAAACATCAGGAACGACATTCTGACAGTAAAAGCTGTTCAGCAATGGAATGGACTACCTAGGAATTATGGTGCTGAGGAGACTCTTGAGAGTCCCATGGACTGCAAGAAGATCAAACCTCTCCATTCTGAAGGAAATCAGCCCTGAGTGCTCACTGGAAGGACAGATCCTGAAGCTGAGGCTCCAAGACTTTGGCCACCTCATGAGAAGAGAAGACTCCCTGGAAAAGACCCTGATGCTGGGAAAGATGGAGGGCGCAAGGAGAAGGGGACGACAGAGGACGAGATGGTGGGACAGTGTTCTTGAAGCTACCAGCATGAGTTTGACCAAACTGCGGGAGGCAGTGGCAGACAGGAGTGCCTGGCGTGCTCTGGTCCAGGGGGTCACGAAGAGTCGGACACGACAAAACGACTAAACAACAACAACCTAGGAAGGTGGTGGAGGATTTTAAAATGCTTGGAGGATTTTAAATGGAGGTTGGATAGCCATCTGCTAGGGGTTATTTAGCTGAGATTCCTGCATTGCACAGGGCTGGACTGGATGACCTTTGGGTTCCCTTCCAGCTCCACAAATCTATGATTCCGTCTGTTCTGAGGGCCAGGCAGAGAGTCAGAGACACACTCTTTCCTGGCCCCAGTCTGAGGCTCTCCAGCCCTGCTCTAACCATTGCACCACACACTGGGTCCCCAATATGGATTTCCCTTTCTCACTTCATACTGTCATGTCTGCAATTACAGCTTTACAATCCCAGCCACGTAAAGTGTGACCCAGAGGTGGCCATTTCTCCCCCACATGCACAAAGCCCTTCTGCCTCTCTCCTCCAGCACCACGATTTTAAAAATGTGTGAGAAGATGCACTCTCACAGCCAAGTATGTTTTTCATTTTATATCGAAAGGGCTCTGGTATTCACTTGCTTTCCCACTTGCTCCAAACTTTCACATCTCAACCCACAAATGCTTTCATTTTCACAAAGTCCCCTTCTGCCGCTGTCTCCGTCTCGTTCTGTCATCCGTCACATGAAATGTCATGCCAAAAAGACATAGAAAAAGAAAAAGAAACAAACCATACGGCAGAGAATTCCCACACTCTTTGCAAAAACCAAACACGACTATGCTCAGCAATACCCCCTGTTATTTGATTTTACCTCTGACTCACAAAAGCAATGAGTGATATCAGAAGATTAGAGAACCTCATGGAGGAAAAGGCTTTTGATGGGTACTGGCTATAATGGATGAGTCTTACATCTGGTATCGGAGAAAGTACTTATTTACAGAGCTCATGGGGTTCTGTCCTGGGCCTGTTGCTCGACATCTTTTTAAACAACTTAGATAAAGGAATAGAGGGGAAGCTTGTATTTATCATTACAAAAGACTGGCCAGACTCCCCAGGGTATCCAATCAAGTGAGCATTAACATGTAACACACTCAGATTTCTGCTGCAGACTGCCTTTTCTGTGATGTAGGTATGGTGTATGGGGTGGTGGTGGTCTTGAGCTCCAGGGCAGGGAATTAAAAATGTCAATATAAGAGCGGGCACACCTTGGTTAGGGTTCCTCCTCCTTTCCTGCGTGTGAGGGGAGCACCCTGTTGCAACAGATCAATAAAGATCAGGCTTACTAGCTGCTTTGCTTCTCAATATTCTCTGGTTGACCTCTGTTCTTTTCTCCTACCAATAGGGAACCTACGCAAGGACTCTATATGGGCTCTTGGATACCCCATAAGGGAAAAGGGCAGATTTTGGTTTACAACACTGGTAGTGGGGAAAGAGAAGAAGAAGAGTTTGGATTTGATATCTCGCTACCCGAAAGAGTCTCAAAGCGGCTCACAATCTCTTTTCCCTTCCTCCCCCACAACAAACACTCTGTGAGGTGAGTGAGGCTGAGAGACTTCAGAGAAGTGTGACTGGCCCAAGGTCACCCAGCAGCTGCAGGTGGAGGAGCGGGGAATCGAACCCGGTTCACCAGATTACGAGTCCATGCTCTGAACCACTACACCACGCTGGCGCACTGTTGCACTCTGGTCCTGCTGATGGGCTTCTCAGAGGCATCTGGCAGCAGGACTGGATGGGCTATTGGCCCGATCAAGCAAACTTTTCTCACGTTCTCCCTACCAATCTCACTTTAAAGTCTCACTCCTCTTTTCCGGGGATTGTCAGCACAGGCAGAACTAAAGAGCAGCTCAGGTGAAGCTTCTGTCCCAGGCAGACCAGATGCCAAAGATCTTGCAAAAACCCAGAAGTCCAATGTTGCAACACTTCTTAACCTTTAGCCAGCTAGAGGCACGGGGCAACGGTCTCCTCCTTGCTTCTGCAAACTGTTTCCTGGCATGTTTGCACAAATTGCTTTCCTGGATTAGACGAAGGTTCATCTTGTCCTGACCTAAATGGGCAATGATTGGCTAGATTGGGACATGAGAAATACACATGCCGGTTCAAGGCAAGAAAGGATAAAGGAGAAGGTGCTGGAAGGAGCCGACAGAAATGTGATTCCTGGTGGAGCAAGAAACAGCCCCTCCTGTAGGGCTGCCAGCTCTTGAATTTGAAACTTTTTCTGGTTTCTGATGATGGGGTGGGAGAGAACGTGCTGAACCTGCCTAATTCACACTTTCTGAAATACAGCAAATCCTATGAAATCCAGGCCTTTCTGAATTCTGCAGTGCCGTTCCCCATCCCAAATAATGTGTACAAAATAGACATAGAATCATAACAGAGTACAAGACACCCAACTAATGTAATCAGCCCTAAACTATTTCCAACTCTACTTAATTTTGACACTGTCGTTTGCACTCTGTACATGCACAGACTGTTTCTTGGGGGTATAGGGGGTACTTTTTATGCCTTTTTAGAAACTGAAATATAAAGTTAAGATTTTTAATTAATAATAATACAGTGGTACCTTGGGTTAAGTACTTAATTCGTTCCGGAGGTCCGTTCTTAACCTGAAACTGTTCTTAACCTGAAGCACCACTTTAGCTAATGGGGCCTCCTGCTGCTGCCACACCGCCGGAGCACGATTTCTGTTCTCATCCTGAAGCAAAGTTCTTAACCCAAGGTTAAGTACTTAATTCATTCCGGAGGTCCGTTCTTAACCTGAAACTGAAGCACCATTTTAGCTAATGGGGCCTCCCGCTGCTGCCGCACTGCCGGAGCATGATTTCTGTTCTCATCCTGAAGCAAAGTTCTTAACCTGAAGCACTATTTCTGGGTTAGCAGAGTCTGTAACCTGAAGCGTATGTAACCTGAGGTACCACTGTAATGATAAATATTTTTATTATTTATACCCTGCCAATCTGGCTAGGTTTCCCCAGCCGCTCTGGGCAGCTTACAGCACATGGCAGCACTTTTAAACGACCCCAACCTCAAAGTGATGCAGCCATCTCTTTGGGCAGGGAGTTTGCCGCTCCTGGGTTCTGTACAGTCACAAAGCATATTGTAAATAAAAAGTTAAGTAGCTGGTTGCAGCCACAGCAGAGTGAGGACAAAGCTCCCCTTGTTGGCTGAGTCCGTCTCCCCTCGCCTCATCGCTTTCCCCTGAAGCACTTTAAAAGAAAGCGATGGGGATTTCCTGAGACAAATGCAGAGGGGCCAGTCTCCCTCCTGGCATCCTGGGTGCAAATTCTTTCCCTTTCTGGCTTGGTGCCATCGTCTGCCCCCCCCCCCCAGTGTCCCTATATTAGTCAAATGCCTTCCCAGTGCTGAGAGACACCATCCCCTCTAAGGTCTGGTCTGGATGGGATAACCTCTCCCAGACAGGGACCCTGTCTGCATTCCTAATGGAATGATTTGAATATGAATATGTCCTTTCTCTTTTTGGGGGGACGTGAGAGAGAGGCGAGGGAGGCCCCTTTCATTCCGGAGATGCGAGCACCTCAAACTCTCGTGGCAAATGAGGGAGATTAGATGGGTGGGACTCTGAGCTGTCATCCTTCAGAGAAAAGGGATATCAAGTTTGTTTAGTATTTCATTGCATTTATTGTTTATTATTTCGCTGCATTTCTGTCTAACTTTTTTCTCCAGGGATCTGAAGGTAGTTCTCTTCCTCTTCATTTAATTAATCCCTACAACAACCTTTTAATGAGGGTGAAAGAGGAGAGCGCAAAATATGGTCTGAAGCTCAACATCAAAAAAAAAACGAAGTTCATGGCCACTGGGCCCATCACCTCCTGGCAAATAGAAGGGGAAGAAATGGAGGCAGTGAGAGATTTTACTTTCTTGGGCTCCATGATCACTGCAGATGGTGACAGAAGTCACGAAATTAAAAGACGCCTGCTTCTTGGGAGAAAAGCAATGACAAACCTAGACAGCATCTTAAAAAGCAGAGGCATCACCTTGCCGACAAAGGTCCGTATAGTTAAAGCTATCGTTTTCCTAGTAGTGATGTATGGAAGTGAGAGCTGGACCATAAAGAAGGCTGATCGCCGAAGAATCGATGCTTTTGAATTCTGGTGCTGGAGGAGACTCTTGAGAGTCCCATGGACTGCAAGAAGATCAAACCTCTCCATTCTGAAGGAAATCAGCCCTGAGTGCTCACTGGAAGGACAGATCCTGAAGCTGAGGCTCCAAGACTTTGGCCACCTCATGAGAAGAGAAGACTCCCTGGAAAAGACCCTGATGGTGGGAAAGATGGAGGGCAGAAGGAGAAGGGGACGACAGAGGATGAGATGGTTGGATAGTGTTGTTGAAGCTACCAGCATGAGTCTGACCAAACTGCGGGTGGCAGTGGAAGACAGGAGTGCCTGGCGTGCTCTGGTCCAGGGGGTCACGAAGAGTCGGACACGACTAAACGACTAAACAACAACAACAACAACAACCCTGTGAGGAAGGTTGGGGTGAGAGGCAGCGACTAGTCCCCAAGGTCACCCAGTGAGCTTCATGGCCAGTGTAGGATTTGAACCCTGGTCTCTCAGCTCCAGGTCCAGCACCCTAACCACTACATCACATTGGATCTCCAAGCTGAGAATCTAAAGACTCCAAGGTAACCTTCCACAACTGGGTGTGACCACCGGGTGCTGGGTGATCTAAGGCTTCCACCAGTCGCAGACCACAAGCTGGTTGGGGATGAAAAGACTCGTGGCCCAAAGCAGCTTGTGAACATAACAATGTAGGGGCTTGCAGGATCAGGCCAATGGCTCATCGACTCCAACATCCTGTTCTCACAGTGGCCAGCCAAATGCCTGTGGGGAACCAGCAAGCAGAATTCGAACACAAGAGCAGCTCTGCAGTTTCCAGCAAGTGAGATTCAAAAGCATGACTGTCTCTGACTAGGGAGGCAGAGCGTAGCCATTATATCTAAAGGTAAAGGTAAAGGGACCCCTGACCATTAGGTCCAGTTGTGACCGACTCTGGGGTTGCGGCGCTCATCTCGCTTTACTGGCCGAGGGAGCCAGCATACAGCTTCCGGGTCATGTGGCCAGCAGGACTAAGCCGCTTCTGGCGAACCAGAGCAGTGCACAGAAACGCCATTTACCTTCCCGCTGGAGTGGTACCTATTTATCTACTTGCACTTTGAGGTGCTTTCGAACTGCTAGGTTGGCAGGAGCTGGGATCGAGCAACGGGAGCTCACCCCGTTGCAGGGATTCGAACCGCCGACCTTCTGATCGGCAAGTCCTAGGCTCTCTGGTTTAACCCACAGCGCCACCCGTGTCCCAGCAATAATATCTAGTCGCCAGCAATAGCCCTCTCCTCCATGAATATGTTTGGTCCTCTTTTATAGCCATCCAAGTTGTGGACATCACTGCCTCCTGTGGGAGGGAGTTCCATAGTTTAACTAGCCACTGATTGAAATACTTACTTTCCCCTGTCCTAAAATGTCCAATAATAATAATAATAATAATAATAATAATTTATTTATACTCCGCCCACCTGGCTAGGTGTCCCCAGCCACTCTGGGCTGCTCCCAACAGAATATTAAAAGCACAATAAAACTTCAAACATTAAAAACTTCCCTAAAGGACTGCCTTCATATGTCTTCTGAATGTCAGATTGTTGTTTATTTCCTTGACATCTGACGGGAGGGCCTTCCACAGGGCGGGTGCCACCACCAAGAAGGTCCAACATTCAGCTTTGTTGGATATGCTCCAATTCTAGTATCAGGAGAGGAGAAAAAATCTTTTCTCGGGATACTTTCCGCATGCCACGCTTAATTTTTATAAACTTCCATGCTGTTGCCTCTTCCTCGCTTTTTCCTGAAATGAAGAAATTTGGCCCCCAGATGCACAAGGCTTCTCTAAATCCTTATTGGCAGGCTGTGGCACCATCATGTGGGATAGTTTTAATTTCTCTCCTTCTCCTGCCCTCACTGCCCTTTTAAGAATTGTTTCACAGGACACTGAACCTCAGATCTCGGGGGTAGCAAGTGTGTGAGAAGCTACAATAGGATGCTCCCAGCTGGGAGCTTAACATGGGATTTTTTGCTGCTCGTGCCTCAGAATGGCCCACTTGTGGGGTTAAGCCCCCTTGGACTCTGCCCCCAAATCCCTTTAATGCTCTTGCCCATCTTAAACAATGTGTCTTCTGGGTGGTGACAAAATGGGGAGCAATGGCAGGAAGGCAACAGGGAGATTAAACAGCAGTTTCTCTTCATCACTAATAATTAGAAACATTCTTTTTTCCCAAAAGAGAAAGGGAAAATTATGTGCAAGTAGCAACCCACATTCATTTGCTGGTGGGTTTGTTCGTTTGGGTAATATATTATCCTCTGTCAAGTTTCACTTCGTTTGGTCATGTTGCATAATCTCTTGAATTTTGTCTCTCTCTCACAAACAGGGTGCTGTAGTCAAACTTGACTCTCATATGTCATTCACGTACCCCGCTTATTGTACACAGGAAATATTCACGGACACAGCTAAGCATCTGGAAGGCACTTTGAGAATGTGGATCACTACCTTCTTTTTACCCTTAGCATACAGATCCCATGCAGACCACTTTTAAAAAAAAACACTTCTGAGTTAGAATTTTCATAGATGTTCCACAATCTTTCGGCAGCTGAACTGATGGTTGGACAGAGTTCATGTCAATCAATTGAAGCTCCTACAGCCAACAGAGCGGCAAGGGTTTTAAAAACCGCAGTGGGTATTTCCATCGGGGTTTTTCAGTCATATTTACTTGCTCATGAGGGACAAATGGACAAAAGTGCATCCCCCCCCCAAATCCACAAACTGATAAGGTCTAAGGTTTAATTTGAAACAACATTCATTTCTCCATGGCCTAGTAAGTACTTAATTAAAGTCTCTGGCTTTGATTTCACAATATAGATAGAAGGGTTAGGTAGGAACAGTGCCGGATTTAGGTAAAGGTAAAGGGGCCCCTGACCATTAGGTCCAGTCGTGGCCAACTCTGGGGTTGCAGTGCTCATCTCGCTTTATTGGCCAAGGAAGCCGGTGTACAGCTTCCGGGTCATGTGGCCAGCATGACTAAGCCGCTTCTGGCGAACCAGAGCGGCACACGGAAACGCCATTTACCTTCCCACCAGAGCGGTACCTATTTATCTACTTGCACTTGATATGCTTTCGAACTGCTAGGTTGGCAGGAGCAGGGACCGAGCAACAGGAGCTCACCCCGTCACGGGGATTCGAACTGCCGACCTTCCGATCGGCAAGCCCTAGGCTCTGTGGTTTAACCCACAGCGCCACCCACGTCCCATGATATGCAGTAGAAAAGAGTAAATAAAGAACCCATGGAGGTGGGGGGGGGGGAGTCCAAAGATTAGGAAGAATCTCGTTTATTTGTTTTTACTTATTTATTTTGGAGTGTGAATGTAAACACTGATTTGTAAATCCAATAAGTTTTTTTATATATAAAAAAGAAACTTTTGCTGGATCGGGACCTTTGCATTTAGGTTTCCTGCTGTTTCACATTGATTTAAGCCACCCACCCTCACACCGGCCATCCTCCTCAGTTCACCAGCACTGCCACAAATTTCCTGGCCGCCTGCCTGCTCTCTTGACACTCCATTTCCGAGAATGCTTTCGCTCCTGCAAATGGAATTTTGCTGCTTTAATGAGGAGTTTATATATACGTTACAAGGGATGGATTATATCCTCCCCTCATCAACCCAATTAGCACATTCCAGGCCAGGCCAGGGAGAGGTTGACGGCCTCCGCCGTTGACTGCCTGCCGCAGGGTAGCAATGAAGAACGCTGGCATTGAGAGGGTTCCCATGACATTGTAGGAACCACTTTCGAAAACAGATCCTTACACTGTTTCCTTGCATCCCGGCTGGGAATGGGGGAGAAATAGAATTATCCCCGAAGTTAAAGGCGGACATACCCCATTCACACTTCCCGAAGCAATACAGGGGCTGAAATGCAGTCCCTGAATTTTGCAACACAGTTCTGCAGCCAGCTAACGTGCATTTACTAGGAAAAAGTGGGTATGGAATGCACATATATGTGAAAACAACAGCAAAATTTGCACTATATTGGGGGAAATTGCTTGCAAAAATGTGCAGGCAAAATTTCATAGCAATGCGAAATTAGGAAAAAGTTGCTGGTGAATTTTCATGAGTCGCTTTGTAAAAAAAATCTCAGACTGATGCGGAAATGTTTGGAGCTAAATTCAAGACTGGAAAAATGAGAAACTAAAAATGGACAGATTCACCCACCCAAAAAAACTGCTACCTTGTGTGATATCTTAGGGAGAAGAAAAGGCTGCACAAATCTGAATAGCACCTTGTACGCCTCCTTCTGGCAACTCTTGAAGCCAAGCAAGTGCCAAATGTATTGCTCTGCTTTCCTTTGGACCACATCATCAAGGCCAAGAGGGGGTCTTGTCGTCTGGGCAGCCCAGGACCTCCAGACACATTGCCCAGAATTGCACAGCGTCCAGGTGCTGCTAATGCAACAGTTTGACTTCACCCCCAGAGGCGGACTCCATTGTCTCTCAAGACAGACATATGTCAACCACAATAGCAATGCAGTCTGGAGTTAGGATGTGAGACCCTGGCCGCCAGGTATCCTGGAGCTCAGATCTTGGGCGACACAAGCAGAGGATACTTTGAGCATGGATCAGGTACCCACAGTGGCTGCCCATTGGGACTAGCAGGGTGGAAAGCAGGGAGCCCAGACTGTGGGTGGAGCCAGAAGTGATGGCAGGCAGAGCCAAACTCTGGTTTTGACTCCATCCTCCTCACTGCTCTACAAAGCAAAACATTGAGACTAAAGAGGAGGAAGACGCTTAATGTGCAGGATTGTTCCCTGGACTATTTGCAAGGAGGAAGTGTGATATGTAATCTACTAGAGCAGTCAAGTACAACAATACTTGTTTATCAGCTCTACCTGGTACACAGGATGAGACCCTCCCTGCCCGCAGACTGCCTCACCAGAATGGTGCATGCTCTGGTTATCTCTCGCTTGGACTACTGCAATGCACTGTACGTGGGGCTACCTTTGAAGGTGACCCGGAAACTACAACTAATCCAGAATGCGGCAGCTGGACTGGTGACTGGGAGCGGCCGCCAGGACCACATAACACCGGTCCTGAGAGATCTGCATTGGCTCCCAGTACGTTTCTGAGCACAATTCAAAGTGTTGGTGTTGACCTTGAAAGCCCTAAACGGCCTCGGCTCAGTAGACCTGAAGGAGCGTCTCCACCCCCATCGCTCTGCCCGGACACTGAGGTCCAGTGCCAAGGGCCTTCTGGCAGTTTCCTCACTGCGAGAAGCCAAGTTACAGGGAACCAGGCAGAGGGCCTTCCCGGTGGTGGCGCCCTCCCTGCGGAACGCCCTCCCACCAGATGTCAAGAGAAAAACAACTACCTGACATTTAGAAGACATCTGAAGGCAGCCCTGTTTAGGGAAGCTTTTAATGTTTAATAGGTTATTGTATTTTAATATTCTGTTGGAAGCCGCCCAGAGTGACTGGGGAAACCCAGCTAGATGGGCGGGGTATAAATAATAAATTATTATTATATTATAAATTATTATTTGCTAGAGTGGTCATGGAGGGGATGTTGGTCCAGCCAGTTGAACTTCCTATTACACCTGGCTGGAGCATCCTTCTTTTGCGTGTGACTTAGGCGTGACCTTTCCAGACCTGGTAAAAGGCCAGCAGTCCCTGGGTTATCTCCCATATGGGGTAAACCTGTTTGTACATATTTGTAACTTTAAGCCTACAGCCTGGCTTCAGTGATCGCACTGTGCTCTGCCTGATCGTGAGTAAAACTACTTTTTTTAAGCTTATGAATAAGACTGTTGTGTCTAGAACATATCTCAACCCAGATTGAATTGCTTATTATCTTAAGATAATAAGACTGATGGCCTTGGTCCTGTATACCTGAAGGAGCATCTCCACCCCCATCATCCAGCCCAGACACTGAGGTCCAGCGCCGAGGGCCTTCTGGCGGTTCCCTCACTGCGAGAAGCCAAGTTACAGGGACCCAGGCAGAGGGCCTTCTCGGTGGTGGCACCCGCCTTGTGGAACACCCTCCCACCAGATGTCAAGGCAATAAACAACTATTTTATTTTTAAAAGACAACTGTAGGCGGCCCTACAGTTTTTAATGTCCGACGCTGTATTGTTTTTAATATTCGGTTGGAAGCCGCCCAGAGTGGCTGGGGAAACCCAGCCAGTTGGGAGGGGTATAAATAATAAATTATTATTATTATTATTATTATAAGACTCACACGAGTCTGCAACCAGCTTCCTGCTGTGTAATAAGTGAATGCACTCTGCTAAGTGAAGAAACTTGCTAACACAAGTTAAGAAGTAGAATATTAATCAACAGATCCTCTCCTGTTAGCCACAACATTCCCACAGAAAGGCAGGCAGGTCAGGGCTGGTTGAGGGCAGGCAGAAGTCGTTGTTGAAGAGCTCCATTCATCCCAACGGATCAGCCTCCACTGGCAGGTCGAGTGAAGCTACAACTCTTTGATTCTATGTGACTTCACAGTCCCAGAGTACAGTGGTACCTCGGGTTACATATGCTTCAGGTTACAGACTCCGTTAATCCAGAAATAGTGCTTCAGGTTAAGAACTTTGCTTCAGGATGAGAACAGAAATCGTGCTCCGGTGGCGCGGCAGCAGCAGGAGGCCCCTTTAGATACAGTGGTGCTTCAGGTTAAGAACAGTTTCAGGTTAAGAACGGACCTCCAGAACGAATTAAGTACAGTGGTACCTCGAGTTAAGTACTTAATTCGTACCAGAGGTCCATTCTTAACCTGAAACTGTTCTTAACCTGAAGCACCACTTTAGCTAATGGGGCCTCCCGCTGCCGCCGCCGCGTGATTTCTGTTCTCATCCTGAAGCAAAGTACTTAACCTGAGGTACTATTTCTGGGTGAGCGGAGTCTGTAACCTGAAGCGTATGTAACCTGAGGTACCACTGTACATAACCTGAGGTACCACTGTACTCAGACTGGCCCGGCGACGAGGAGAAACATTGGCACGGCTGTTTTCAATCCTGCGTCCAAGGGAAACAGCCGTTCTTTGAGAGAGCTGTGTGTTTTTGCAACGCATTTCTCTCTCTCTCTCTCTCCAGCCAGTATTTGATGCTCCTCCTCAGGGACAGATCTTCTCTAGTGAACATGTCGACATAATGACCCCGGAGGGGAATCCCGCCAAACAAGCAGCCAAGATTTAATTACCAGCCGGCTCTCGGGATGTAAATGATCTATGAAAAAGTATACAGTCCTCAGCGGAGGCAGCACACATTAACCAGGCTGCGTGACCCCTCTGTTTAGTTTTCTGTCAGAGGTCTCTCCTGGGTTCTTTGGGGAAGGGGGAATGACTGGCGAGGCGGCTGGGAGGGGGAGAAGGCCCAGGGTTCGGAGGAGAAATGGTTCTCTGATGCAGGAGGGCAGGCAGGGACTCACAAACTCATTAAACCATAGAACTGTAGAGCTGGGTGGGACCCTGAGGGTCATCCACACCAACCCCCTGCAATGCAGGAATCTCAGCTCAAGCATCCAGGACAGATGGCCATCCAGCTTTAAAAGCCTTCAAGGAAGGAGAGTCCACAACTTCCTGAGGGAGACTGTTCCACTGGCAAACAGCTCTTACTGTCAGAAGCTTATTTCTGGTGTTTAGTCGGAATCTCATTTTGCCCCCAATTTCAGTCCATTGATAATAATAATAATATAATAATAATTTAGCTGGACCATAAAGAAGGCTGATCGCCGAAGAATTGATGCTTTTGAATTCTGGTGCTGGAGGAGAGTCCCTGGAAAAGACCCTGGTGTTGGGAAAGATGGAGGGCGCAAGGAGAAGGGACGACGGAGGATGAGATGGTGGGACAGTGTTCTCGAAGCTACCAGCATGAGTTTGACCAAACTGCGGGAGGCAGTGGAAGACAGGAGTGCCTGGCGTGCTCTGGTCCAGGGGGTCACGAAGAGGCGGACACGACTAAACGACTAAGCAACAAAGGAGGGCTGCCTTCAGATGTCTTCTAAAAGTCTGGTAGTTGTTGTTCTCTTTGACATCTGGTGGGAGGGCGTTCCACAGGGTGGGTGCTGCTACCGAGAAGGCCAGATTGAGAGTATCTGCTACTTGCTAGGGTCAAAGCTGAGCATCTCTTGCCTTTAGGCCACTGATATTCAGAGATTTATTGCTCCTGGACATGAAGGTTCAATTCAGCTATGCTTCTGTGATGAGTTAAATAGGTCTCACCAGTGTTTGGGACCAAAACTGTCAGTAAGGCACCTGATGTGTGGCTTCTCAGCCTGCCATCTAAGAGATCTCACCTGTTGAGGGGCAACTTCAAGGCCCCTCCTGCACTCCTTTCTTCTGGCTCTTGATGTTTAAAACCAGGCTCCCACAGGACAGGCCTTCAAACAGAGAACCGTCCTCTACAAAATAGGGCACATGACCTCTCTATTACCACACCTCCCTCCCCCTCCCCCCGTCCCCCCTTCTGTGTGTAGCTGAAGCTGTGGTTTCTTGGCTCCTGTGCATGCACAGAGAGCAGATCGCTTCTGGGCAACCTATTTATTAGGGAATTCGTGCCGATTGGCTGAAGGTGAATGTTGGAAGATTTGGAACAGATAAAGGAAAGTCCTTCCCTTCACACAGTTAAACTATGGAACTCCCTGCCACAGGAGTCAGTGATGGCCACAAACCTAGATGGCTTTGAAAGAGGAATAGGCACATCCATGGGGGAGGAGGCAGCTGTCAAAGGCTGCTAGATATGATGGCTTTGCTCTGCCTCCACAGTTGGTGTGATGGCATGGGACTCGGGCTCAGACTTGGAACCAGAAGAGTCTCAGTCTGCACCAGATCCTTTGCCTCAGGCATCATCTGAACCAAGTCTGGGGCGTAATCCTGAAGAGTCCCAGTCTGCACAGGTTCCCCTGCAACAATCATTTTCTTAAATCATTTTCTTAAAATGACCAATTTGGGTATACATCAGAAGATCTGTCTGTGGGTAAGGAATTTCCTGACTGATAGGCCGCAGACAGTGAGAATGGGACCTTACTATTCTTCTACTCTAGTATTAAGCACAGGAGCCCCTCAGGGATGTGTGCTAAGTCCCTTTCTCTATTCCCTGTACACATTTGATTGCACCCCACTGTATAAGTCCAACACAATCATCAAATTTGCGGATGATACAACAGTGGTGGGGCTCATTAGTGAGAACGATGAGACTGCTTATAGGAAAGAAGTACAGGGGTTAATTCAATGGTGTAAAGAAAACAATCTTATGCTTAACACCAAAAAAACCAAAGAACTCATAATTGACTTTAGGAGAAAGAAAAGTGTATTTTTACCATTGCACATAAATGGCGAGGAGGTGGAGAGGGTTGGTAGTTTTAAATACCTGGGCATTTATATCTCTGAGGACCTCTCATGGACTGCAAATATTAATATGGTTGTGAGGAAGGTGCAGGGGAGGTTGTATTTCCTGAGAATGCTCAGGGGACTGAATCTATCTCAGCACCTACTTCTGTCCTATTATCACAGTACCATCGAGAGTGTCTTAACCTATAGTATATTATCGTGGTATGGGAGCAGCTCTGAAACGGATAAAAAAGCTTTACAGAGAATAATTAAAATTGCCCAGAATGTTATTGGGCTCCAACTACCAACCCTGGATGAGATCTTCACGTCTCGCACTTTGAAGAAGTCACACAATATCCTGAGAGATCCCACCCATCCTGCTCACAACTTCTTTGAACTGTTGCCTTCGGGCAGAAGATATAGGACAATGAAAACACGAACCACACGCCTTCTGAATAGTTTCTATCCAAGAGCTCTGATTGCACTAAATAATGATCTCAGGGCCAGTTGCAAGAAATAGCAAGCAGGGAGTAGGAAGGAATGAGATAGGTTTTAGGTTATGTTATGCCTTTAATAGGTTATGTTATATTCTGGATTATGTTATGTTTTATAGATTATGTCTGAATAGGATGAGAGTGTTGGAGATACGTGCAAATGTGTATGTGAACCCGGTCTTTGGGTGGGTGTTTGATTTTCATTGTTGTGTATACTGTGTATATACGGACAATGACAATAAATTTATCTTATCTTATCTTATCACCAGCTGGGCCGAGTCAGGGGCCTGAGCCTGCCCTGGCTCCAGATGCGGGGATGACCTTGTCGCCTCCAGCTGGGCCATCACTTAGAGCTGCTCCACTACCGGTTGGGTCAGGGGAGGCTGAGGCGGCCCCTGGGTCTAGTCACCCACCAACGTCTCCTGAGCTGCAGAGAGTAAGATCTGAGAGAAAGAGAGACCTGAGTACTCGCAGGAGGAGTGCTCGCCTTCGGGAGAAACAGGGAGGTGAGTCACCGGGGGATCAGGACCGGCCGTTACCCCAACAAAGATGAAAGGCTGTCGGACCCTGCCCCAGGTTGCGGGAGCAACATTGCTGTATGCTAGATCCTGCCTGAGATCCTGTACCTGTCCTTGCCTGGTTTCCTGCCTTGTGTCCTGCCTTGGCCCTGTCGGCCTGACTCCTAGCAGAACCTTTGGATTCTGAACCGGATGCTTCTGAATCCCAGTTGCTGGAAACCATGAGATGGGAGAAGGCTCTTGTGCTTGGATCCTGCTCACTGGTTTCACATAATGGCCATCTAGTTGGCCACAGGACAAGAAGCTAGCTAGCTGAGCCACTGGCCTGATCCAGAGGGCCCTCCTTACATTCTTATCCCACACTTTCCCATCACTTTCATTACCACAAAAACTCGGATTATTTCGGGATGTGCCTTTGTTGTGCAAGAGTGACAAAGCTACTCTAATTGTGCAATCTTAATTTGCTGGTATGTGCCCAAATCCCAACCACAAAATAGCAACTGTCTGGAAGCAGCCTAGAAGTACACTGTCTTTAGGTGCAGGAGGGAAAGCTACACCCCACTCTCAATGTTTCCTCCCGTCAAAACATCCAAGGATGCTCTGTTTTCTACCCAGGGACACAGAAATCTGCCTTGCTGCCTCTAACTGTGAAGGCAGTTCTACTAACTACTAACTAGTAGCTGCTGATATTTTTCTCCTCCTCCATGAATGTGTGCAATCCTTTCCTAAATCTTCCACCTTCCACTTTCTCCATGCTGCGTATAATTTTATAAACATCTACCGTGTCTCCTCTAACTCACCTGCCCAGGTAAAGGTGACCATTAGGTCCAGTCATGACCGACTCTGGGGTTGCGGCGCTCATCTCACTTTACTGGCCGAGGGAGCCGGGGTACAGCTTCCGGTTCATGTGGCCAGCATGACTAAGCTGCTTCTGGAAAACCAGAGCAGCGCACGGAAATGCCGTTAACCTTCCCGCCGGAGCAGTACATATTTATCTACTTGCACTTTGACGTGCTTTCGAACTGCTAGCTTGGCAGGAGCAGGGACCGAGCAACGGGAGCTCACCCCGTCGCGGGGATTTGAACCGCCAACCTTCTGATCGGCAAGTCCTGGGCTCTGTGGTTTAACCCACAGCGCCACCCACGTCCCTTTTAAAAAGTGCCCAACAGACACAGAATTGCTCCAGAGGACACTAGCCTTCATTTAACAAATAAGTTTCTAGCTCTCATGAATGGAAACCGCGTTGGATTTCCAGTGGTGATGCAGGAGGAAAGAGGGTGCATGCCTTATAAAGATTGTTGACTTTCTCTGTGATCAAAGCATGCAGATATATTTCCATTTGCAAGGCATAAAATGAAGCTGTTCTTTGGGGTGAGATCCCAGGCATATTTTTTCTTTATTGCATTTAAGTGCAGGGCTACAGATGGCCCAGGCCACACCCCACGGAACAGCCTGCTGGGCTGGCAGAATAGCTGCAAAATTAGAAAAACATGGAGGATTAACTATGGTGCTGTTGGGAATGAAGACAAACAAAACCCCGATCTGTGATGGCAGTTTCGAAACTGCATGGGTTTTGCAAAGAATTGTGCAGGAGGCAGCAGTGGCGAACGCTCAGGCCCCCTGTGGCAGCTGCAGCAAAGCCTTGGCCAAAGACATGCTGATCCTGTGGCAATTGAGGAGCTGCCAGGAGCCACGGAAATAGGGGCTGGCTTAGCTCCTCCAGAGTCAAGCCTGTGCTCAGCTGCTTGCCTGGAACGCAGGGTGCCAGCTCAAGATGTTCTTTCCTCCTTGCACCAAAACGAACCTCGCTTCTCTGATTCATGTACCAAATATGACACTCCTTGTTGCCGCTCCTTAAATCAGAGGCGGGGAGCCTTATTCAGCCTGAGGAATGCTTTCCCTTTCCAGGGTCTTGTGCTAGTGGTGGGCGGGGCCAGAAGCAAAAGTAGGCGGAGCAACACTTTCCCCCTTCCCCTCAGACCTCCTCTCCAACAGAAGCTGAAAATGCTCAGGTGAGCCCCTTCTCTCCATCCCATCAACATCAGAGACATAGATGGTGGTCACATGACACAGGGCCTTTTCTGTGGCTGCTCCCAGATTGTGGGATTCCCTCCCAAGGGAGGATAGCCTGGCTCCCTCCCTGTTATCCTTCTGTCAACAGGCTGAGACTTTCCTGTTCAGACGGGCCTTTGGAAGCTGAGGGGCAGACAATACTAATCACCACCAGGCTGTTGTCAGGGCAAATCATATTTTAATTGCCGGTTCTAAATGTGTTCTGGTGTACAGTGGTACCTCGGGTTACAGACGCTTCAGGTTACAGACTCCGCTAACCCAAAAATAGTACCTCGGGTTAAGAACTTTGCTTCAGGATGAGAACAGAAATTGTGCTCCGGCAGCGCAGCGGGAGGCCCCATTAGCTAAAGTGGTGCTTCAGGTTAAGAACAGTTTCAGGTTAAGAACGGACCTCCGGAACGAATTAAGTACGTAACCAGAGGTACCACTGTATTTTAATTATTGTTTCCAACAGGTTTGTTTTTATTACTTTGTATTTTATGAAGTTTTAAAATGTTGGATACCAACTTGGGAAGGAAGGCGGGATATAAAGACATTTAATACTTTTAAAAGGTAAAGGACCCCTGAGAGTTAAGTCCAGTCGCAGATGACTCTGAGGTTGCAGCACTCATCTCACTTTACAGGCTGAGGGAGCCGACGTTTTTTCGACAGACAGTTTTTCCAGGTCATGTGGCCAGCATGACTAAGCCACTTCTGGCGCAACTAAACATCGAAACCAGAGCAGCGCACGGAAACGCCGTTTACCTTCCCGCCGGAGAGGTACCTATTTATCTACTTGCACTTTGACGTGCTTTCGAACTGCTAGGTTGGCAGGAGCTGGGACCGAGCAACGGGAGCTCACCCCGTCGTGGGGATTCGAACCATCAACCTTCGGATCGGCAAGCCCAAGAGGCTCAGTGGTTTAGACCACAGTGCCACCCACATCCTTTAATACTTTTAATAAAATAATAAATGAGTATTTTGGCATGGGTGCCATGATGGGCTCTTTAATAGATCCTGACATGAGCAGCTATCACTCTTGCCACCAGGCTCTTTCCAGCAGGGTTACTTTGAGAATCTGGCCACAGCTCCCTTGCCCCTACGACTCAGTTTCTTGTGGCTTCTGAGTAAATGCAATTGCCAGGTCAAGATTAAACTTACAAGCGTAAAAAATTATCATTGATGCTTTGATCCTTGTTCAGATTTTTGAAAACAGCTTGGGCAAAGGGAGTGCAAGTCCCTTTCACACCCGTTTCTGGGTCTGGGCCTTTTTAACAAGCTGGGATTCCTGCTGACCTGAAAAATGCAAAACAACTCTCCAATTCCTGCTGCATAACAGAAGCCCCACAATCCTACAGAGGCTGGGAGATGTCTGCTAAGCAGCGGGTGTTTGGTGTTAAACTTGTTGTCAGCTCTGACTCACTTCTCTCCAAAAATAGCCTGCCCCCATCAGTTAACCCCTGGGGTGCTCTCAGTCCAGAAGTGGTTCTCCTCCCACCCCCAAAGTTTCTGCACCCAGCTAGGGATGGAGGAAATTTTTGATTTTGTTTGCATTTTCATGAGAAACTACACAATTCTCAAACCGATATATGCACCAAAACACACAATCCTTAGAAATACGCACTTCTCTGATGTGCAAAAACATATGAGCCAAAATGCACACCAAAGCATATACTAGGGGGAACTGGGCCTAGAAATGAATATTACATCAAAATGACATACAATAATGTCTTGTGTCAGGGGAAACGGCTTGCAAAATTGTGTTTAGCAGGAGAAATTCGTGCTAAAACAGCTGTGAATTTTCAAGAGAGTTAAAAAAGAAATTGCAGATGGTTGCAGAAATGCAGAGGAAATGAATAACGTAACTAATATTTGCAATAGATGGGAGAGTTTGGGCAGCCATAGCTCCTTCCATCTTAGAAGCTCACTGCAACTGGACAATTTCCTTCTGGGAAATGATTAGTAAGATAGCAGGCACCTTCCCTTCCTCTCATGTCCATTCAGCTAGGAATGGACCTCACAGAGTTACGTGGTCCACCTGGGAAGACGACTGATGCAACCTCAGGCCATGTATTGCGACGGACCAGTTCCGTGATCATCATTCAAACCTGCTCCTGGTGTGGCCTGCCTGACAGTCTTATGGTTTCTAGTTTGTATCCTGAGCATCCTTCAAACAGAGGAGGAGGTCAAGGCTGCTCCCTAAAGTCTTGCCTCAAATTCCTTCTAGATTTTCTGTGTACAGTCATACCTCGGGTTACGAATGCTGCGGGTTGCGTGTTTTCGGGTTGTGGACTGCGCTGAACCCGGAAGTACTGGAACGGGTTACTGGAACGGGTTCCTTCTGGGTTTTGGCGCTCGCACATGCAAGAAACACAAAATGATATCACACGCATGCGCAGAAGCGCCAGATCGCGTCACGCGCATGCACAGATGCGGCATGGGGGTTGCGAACGGTGCAGGTTGCAAACATGCCTCCTGCATGGATCATGTTCGCAACCTGAGGTATGACTGTATAAAAAAAGGGCCAGCCTCCCCGCAAAAAGCTCCACAACTCTAGAGGCGTGTTATACATGAGGGCATGTTATACACAGAAAAGTACGGTATATATTATACAGTTTGATCCCCAATGGTCCTATTCCCTGGGTTCTATCATGACAGCTGCCCATACTTGTGTTTGCATGCATGTGTGACGAACAGATCACATCATGTGTTGTTGTTGTTGTTTAGTCGTTTAGTCGTGTCCGCCTCTTCGTGACCCCCTGGACCAGAGCATGCCAGGCACTCTTGTCTTTCACTGCCTCCCGCAGTTTGGTCAAACTCATGCTGGTAGCTTTGAGAACACTGTCCAATCCCCTTCTCCTTGTGCCCTCCATCTTTCTCAACATCAGGGTCTTTTCCAGGGAGTCTTTTCTTCTCATGAGGTGGCCAAAGTCTTGGAGCCTCAGCTTCAGGATCTGTCCTTCCAGTGAAAACTCAGGGCTGATTTCCTTCAGAATGGAGAGGTTTGATCTTCTTGCAGTTCATGGGACTCTCAAGAGTCTCCTCCGGCACCAGAATTCAAAAGCATCAATTCTTCAGCGATCAGCCTTCTTTATGGTCCAGCTCTCACTTCCATACATCACTACTGGGAAAACCATGGCTTTAACTATACAGACCTTTGTTGGCAAGGTGATGTCTCTACTTTTTAAGATGCTGTCTAGGTTTGTCGTCGCTTTTCTCCCAAGAAGCAGGCGTCTTTTAATTTCGTGGCTGCTGTCACCATCTGCAGTGATCATGGAGCCCAAGAAAGTAAAATCTTTCACTGCCTCCATTTCTTCCCCTTCTATTTGCTAGGAGGTGATGGGTACACGAAGATCACATTGTGTACTACCCATAAAATACTTTGGTGTTTGAAAAAGCGCTTTGTGTACTATTCTTTGTGAGTCACCATTGAAACAGCTTCATGGATTCCCCCTTCCTCAGCCCACAAGCACTTGGCAAAAAAGAATTTTACATTTCCCCATCTGAAGGATGGCAGCAAGACTCTTCATGTCAGCCTGATAGCAGTTATTTAGCAACCGACGTGGGATCTGAGTTTCTCCGCAGAACCTCCCACCCAGAAAAGTTGGTCATACCCGTGATAGGTCTGAATCATACACAGTGATATCGGTGGAGATAACTCATCGCCCCAACCTGGGCAGGTTCCAACATTTTCTTCTTTACACCTCCTTCCCATTAAAAAAAAAAAAAAGGCAGCAGCAATACCAAACGATCTATTTACCATATTTTTTGCTCCATAAGACGCACCAGGGGGCGTGGGTGGCACTGTGGGTTAAACCACAGAGCCTAGGGCTTGCCGATCAGAAGGTCAGCGGTTCGAATCCCCGTGACGGGGTGAGCTCCCATTGCTCGGTCCCTGCTCCTGCCAACCTAGCAGTTCGAAAGCACATCAAAGTGCAAGTAGATAAATAGGTACCACTCTGGCGGGAAGGTAAACGGCATTTCCATGCACTGCTCTGGTTCGCCAGAAGTGGCTTAGTCATGCTGGCCACATGACCCGGAAGCTGTACGCCGGCTCCCTCGGCCAATAAAGTGAGATGAGCGCTGCAACCCCAGAGTCGGTCACGACTGGACCTAATGGTCAGGGGTCCCTTTACCTTTACCTTTTTATCACAGCCTCCTCTGGCAGGGAGTTCCACAGATTAACCATGAACTGCACAAATGAGTCCTTTCTTTTATCTGCGCTACTTGTGGGCTTCTGGGTTGGGGGCCTCTCCCCAGCTGCAAACAGGATACTGGGGCCAGAGGGATCCCTTGTCCCATCCAGTTGGGCTGCTCCTAATGTCCTCAATGTTACTTGACAGCCTCCACGGAATGGCACACTTAAATCCCAAACCGCTGCAAGCAATTATTACGTCTGAGAGCGTTGTGCAAGGGAGTGAGTTGGCGTGAATGGAGATTCCAGAGATGTCTTTTATCCTGGATGAGCCAGAACGATGACAGAATGTGTTTTAAATGGAACGAAGGAAAAACAAATGTCACATAAATAGGAACTGAGAGAGGATGTAGAGGGCAAAGGGTCCTTATCCCTAGCTTCAGACACACACTCGCTTTCTCTCTCTCTGTCATGGGATGGTGGACAGGGATGGCTCCAGGTTTGGGCAAGTCACCCTCCCTGCCCCTTTTCCCCACTGAGTCTCCCTCGGGGATGCGGAACTGGTTCCTTATCAGGGACTAAGAGCCTCTTGGTGGTGCCTGACAGATGTTCAGGAATACTTTATATGTGTTGTTGTTAAATTTGTATGCCACCCTATACCCGCAGGCCTCAGGATACAAATTACAACATAGAAAACACAAAATACATAATCAAAATAAAAACAGAAACGATCCAATTGTCAGGAGCTCGGCCTACACTTGAGTAGGACCCTGGCAGAGACACATGCCCAACTGGCATGTTCCCTCCCTCCTGGTCGATCGTTCGGGAGCTTAAAAAGCTTTCTTCAGTTCGAACATCACAGCGACTTTTGCCAACAGACATCGGCACACTTAGGGATCTGCAGAGTTTGCACGTCATGCGTAACAGACCTCAGCAACTCAGCATTTTGGCTAATCTACTTTATTTACATCTAAACACACACGGAGCACTGCAGCATGGCTCCCTCTCTCTCTAGCATCAGACAGCAAAGAGAATAAGAACAAAGGACATTAGTCCTACTTCACGGAACACAATAACACAAACGCCCTGTCTCCGTCACTTCCCACTCTGTGGAGTCAAAACATACACCGTCATGTGATAGACAAGAATCCCATGACTGCAACCAAGGAGCAGGAATTCTAACACCAATAACCTCCTTAAACACATTTTAAAAGGGCCTTGGATGACAATCAACCAAAGGTCTGGTGGAAACATGCAGAAAAAAATCTCTGTAGACCATCCTCCCCTAGCCAGATGTTTTGGAGCACAACTGCTTATGTCAATGGGAGCAGTGCTCTCGCTACTTGTGAATCTCAGCAGCTGGAAGACAAACAGGGCTAAAGAAGATTTACACTGATACAGGCATGCAGGTGCCTATTTTTTCAGTGTTTTGGAAAATGCAAACGTCAAGAGTTCACAGGCAACATGGAAACATAGCAGAGGAAGAGGTGCAAAGAAATGAATGGGTGTGGCAAACAATATATCCTTTAACTCCAGAATAATCTGTGCATTATTTCCTAGTTAAATGGGAATTAAAGAGAACGGTTCGGCAATGCAGAGTGAAATTTTGAAGCAAAAAAAGAGGAATGGAATGTGAAGTTGGGTGAACCTACTCATCCCCAGCCAAGACCAACTGCTACTCAATCATTTAGTGTGACAGCAGCTACACTTTGGAACTCCCTGCCACTTGATATCAGAAAGGTGCCTTCGCTGTACTCTTTTTGGCACATGCCTTACCCAGATTATTAGAATGTTGATGTGAGTTTTAATCTGGTTTTGGTCCGTTGTTATTTTAACTTTCCAATTACCTTAAATTATTGTTCTCAATAATTCTTACTTATTGTTTTAGCTTTCTTACAAACCATTTGGAAGCTTCCTTCTCTTCCTCTTCCTCTTTTTTTTTTTTTGGGCAATTCAGTGGTGTAATTTTTTTATGAAATAAATGAATGAACAAGAGCCAATGATGCTCACCTTCACAAAGTCATATTCGCAGAGGTAGGACGATTCGAGATCAAAATGCATGAAATAGAGCTTAACCCGAAAGCCGTCCGGCACTGATATGTTCCAAGTCACTTCCGAATCACTGGGGTAGGAGTCTGGATAATTTGGAGACTGGATCTCCCCAAACATGTCGGTCAGTTCAATGGTGTCTGCTTTGACGAGGTGGAAGGCACAAAGGGACCAGACCAGGAAGTACCTGCAGGAGAGACACAGAGAGACCATGATGACTACCAATGGATTCAAATGACAGGAAAGGAGATAAATAATAATAATAATAATAATAATAATAATAATAATAATAATAATAATATATTTATACCCCACCCATCTGGCTGGGTTTCCCCAGGCACTCTGGGCAGCTTTCAACGGAATATTAAAATACAATAACCTATTAAACATTAAAAGCTTCCCTAAACAGGGCTGCCTTCAGATGTCTTCTAAAAGTCTGGTAGTTGTTTTTCTCTTTGACATCTGGTGGGAGGGCGTTCAACAGGGCGGGTGCCACCACCAAGAAGGCCCTCTGCCTGGTTCCCTGTAGCTTGGCTTCTCACAGTGAGGGAACCGCCAGAAGGCCCTTGGCGCTGGACCTCAGTGTCCGGGTAGAATGATGGTGGTGGAGACGCTCCTTCAGGTATACAGGACCGAGGCTGTTTAGGGCTTTAAAGGTCAGCACCAACACTTTGAATTGTGCTTGGATACTCTCCTATTCAGCACCAGCTTGCGTTTGCTGGAGGAAGGATGGGATTCAAACGTTAAGCAAGCAGCACAGACGTGCAGAACCCAGTCCGTGGCAACTTAGTGCCCTTCAGTTGCATGGAAATAAAATACCCCATCAAACCCAACAATCCAAAGCATCTGCAGGAAGGATGAAGAATTGCGTTAGACATGGGTAAATTCTTTCAGCTTCTTGTTTTTCTAGTCCTCCTGAAAATAAGTCCCCTTTTAATGTGCGTGTTTATCCAAATAAACATACTTCCGCAAGTGTTTTCCCCTGCTAGAACACATTTTATTTTTGCACATTATTTTCACTGGTATATGCAGTTTAATACATAGCTTCCCCTGATATGCACATTTTTATTTTTTTTGGAGAAGTGCTCTGCAAAATTCAGAGAAGCGTGCATTTCAGAGGACGGTTGCATTTAAGGTTGAGAAGTGAGAAATGTCTTCTCAGTCCCCAGCTGGTATAACCTGCATATGCTATAATATAGTTACCCTTTATTTCATAACCTGTGCTTAAATAATAGTTTTTTTTGAAGCCTGGGTGGTGTCTGCAAGACTTTTTCCACTGTGTGGGGAGGGATGGAAGGCCAGCTAGGTTTCGGGGGGCAGGCGGGCTGAGAAACCAGCTAGTTTCTCACAAAAAGAGAGTGGAGACTAGTGCCTGTACATTTTGCCTCATATCTCAGTTTCTTCAAAAGCTAGAAATTTACTCTTTTTAAATCTGGCAATCTGGAGATTGCAATTCATCTCCCTCTGTGTGTAAGTGCCCATCTCCCACTCTCGGAGGATGCCTATGGTCTGAAGCTTGTTCAGGCTGAAAGCAGAAATTGATCAAGTGATAAGTAACACAAAGAGGAGGGACTTGGGCAGGGCCGCCCCACCCATGACGCAAAGTGAGGCAACTGCCTCAGGTGGAAGGATCCACGGGCAGCCTACCCCAATGTCGATCTTCATTCCCCTCCTTCTTCCTGATGTAGATCTTCACTATGCCATCAATATGCGGATGATACCCAGCTCTACCTCTCTTTCAAATCAGAACCAGTGAAGGCGGTGAAGGTCCTGTGTGAGTATCTGGAGGTGGTTGGAGGATGGATGGCGGCTAATAGATTGAGGTTGAATCCTGACAAGACAGAAGTAGTGTTTTTGGGGAACAGGAGGCAGGCAGGTGTGGAGGACTCCCTGGTCCTGAATGGGGTAACTGTGCCCCTGAAGGACCAGGTGCGCAGCCTGGGAGTCATTCTGGACTCACAGCTGTCCATGGAGGTGCAGCTGTTTACCAGCTCCATCTGTTAGGCAGGCTGAGATCCTACCTACCCGCAGACTGTGTCACCAGAGTGGTGCATGCTCTGGTTATCTCCTGCTTGGACTACTGCAATGCGCTCTATGTGGGGCTACCTTTGAAGGTGACCCAGAAACTACAACTAATCCAGAATGTGGCAGCTAGACTGGTGACTGGGAGCGGCTGCCAAGACCATATAACACCAGTCTTGAAAGACCTACACTGGCTCCCAGTATGTTTCCGAGCACAATACAAAGTGTTGGTGCTGACCTTTAAAGCCCTAAACGTCCTCAGCCCAGTAGACCTGAAGGAGCGTCTCCACCCCCATCGTTCTGCCCGGACACTGAGGTCCAGCTCCAAGGGCCTTCTGGTGGTTCCTCACCGTGAGGAGCCAAGTTACAGGGAACCAGGCAGAGGGCCTTCTCGGTAGTGGCACCCGCCCTGTGGAATGCATTCCCACCAGATGTCAAAGAGAAAAACAACTACCAGACTTTTAGAAGTAGACAGCCCTGTTTAGTGAAGCTTTTAATGTTTGATACATTACTGTATTTTAATATTTTGTTGGAAGCCGCTCAGAGTGGCTGGGGAGGCCTGGCCAGATGGGCGGGGTATAAATTATTATTATTATTATTATTATTATTATTATTATTTACTGGCCTCTTCTTCCCTGTTGGGGAGAAGGCACCATTTTGTGGTTCGTCTCAGGTGCCAAAAGGTCTTGGGCCAGCCCTGGACTTGGGTACTTGCAGGAGGGATTTGTGGGGCTAGGAAAACAACTGGATCGCTGAGGGTTTGGGAGCCACGAGGCAGTGACATGCCGATGATCCAAGGAATTCATTGCAGGGTTCTGGGGTTTGGTGCTCTGAACTGGTATATATAGTGTGCATGTGAAGAGATTTTAATTGGCTGATCTGGCACCCAGTTCAAAACAAGGACAGTTAACGAGGCTGAGCTGGAGCATGGAGCATGGAGCCTCTTTTCCTCCAGATGAGTTGAGGTTTCTAGCAAGTAGGCTTCTGAGAGTCCCCATCTGACCACAGAAGCTGCAAGCCAAAGGAAAAATCTGCTCAGGATATATGGACAGGGACGTCCTCTAATGCCCCCCCCTCTCTGCTCCCTCACTCCCTATCTCAAAGGCTACAACATGATGGAAAAGCCTTCTGGAGACAAAATTGGACCATCACAGCAACCCTGTATGCAAGAAGCTGGCATGAAGCAAGTTGGCGTAAGTTAACTTACACCAGATCCAAACCCCAACCAGGAAGGAGTACAGCTATGGCCAACTGAGCTGGCCCAAGCCTGTCAGAACAAGAGGCGCCATGACAGATATTTATAAAAATGATGCACAGCATGGAGAAAGTAGAGAGAGAGAAATGTTTTATAATAATAATAATAATTTATTATTTATACCCTGCCCATCTGGCTGAGTTTCCCCAGCCACTCTGGGCAGCTCCCAATCAACTGTTAAAAACAGTAC
This sequence comes from Podarcis siculus, assembly GCA_034642415.1. Classification (NCBI taxonomy): domain Eukaryota; kingdom Metazoa; phylum Chordata; class Lepidosauria; order Squamata; family Lacertidae; genus Podarcis; species Podarcis siculus. Next base: position 1,223,825 of record JAXCMG010000046.1, on the reverse strand, counting down.
AGTGTTAAATATTAAAAACTTCCCTGAACAGGGCTGCCTTAAGATGTCTTCTGAATGTCAGGTAGTTGTTTATCTCTTTGACATCTGATGGGAGGACGTTCCACAGGGCGGGCGCCACTACCGAGAAGGCCCTCTGCCTGGTTCCCTGTAGCTTTGCTTATCGCAGGGAAGGAACCACCAGAAGGCCCTCGGTGCTGGATCTCAGTGTCTGGGCTGAACAATGGGGGTGGAGACGCTCCTTCAGGTATACAGGACCGAGGCCGTTTAGGGCTTTAAAGGTCAGCACCAGCACTTTGAATTTTGCTTGGAAACGTACTGGGAGCCAATGCAGATCTCTCAGGACCAGTGTTATGTGGTCTCGGCGGCCGCTCCCACTCACCAGTCAAGCTGCCACATTCTGGATTAATTGCAGTTTCTGGGTCACCTTCAAAGGTAGCCCCACATAGAGCGCATTGCAGTAGTCCAAGCAGGAGATAACCAGAGCATGCACCACTCTGGCGAGACAGTCTGTGGGTAGGGAGGGTCTCATCCTGCATACCAGACAGAGCTGGTAGACAGCTGTCCTGGACACAGAATTAACCTGCACCTCCATGGACAGCTGTGAGTCCAAAATGACTCCCAGGCTGTGCACCTGGTCCCTCAGGGGCACAGTTACCCCATTCAGGACCAGGGAGTCCTCCACACCCACCTGCTCCCTGTCCCCCCAAAAACAGTACTTCTCTCTTGTCAGGATTCAACCTCAATCCTCCCTTTCCCCTAATGCTACAACTCATGGCCAGCCAATGAAACGGAAAGCTGGAAGGGTCAAGTCAGACAAAAGAACGCATTCACGCTGTGCGGTTAAACTACGGAACTCCCTGCCACAGGAGGCTGCGATGGCCACCAACTTGGATGGCTTTAAAAGGGGATTAGAGAAATTCATGGAGGAGGAGAGGGCTATGGATGTCTAGGAGCAACGATGACTATGCTCTTCACCCACAACTGGAGGCAGGAATGCTTCTGTATCCAAATTACTGGAAAGCACAGGAGGGGAGAGTTGCTCTTGTGCTTGGATCCTGCTTGTAGGCTTCTCGGAAGAGGCATCCGGCTGGCCCCTGTGAAAACAGGATGCTGGACTAGATGGACCACCGGCCTGATCCAGCGGGCTCTCCTTATTTTCAGAAGGATAACAAACTCTTTAAAATAGAGTTTGACTTAGACTACTGTTTTTACAGTGGGGCTGTGGTCTAAACCAAAAGGTCGTGGTTTGAATCCCCACGACGGGGTGAGCTCCCGTTGCTCGGTCCCTGCTCCTGCCAACCTAGCAGTTCAAAAGCATGTCAAAGTGCAAGTAGATAAATAGGTACTGCTCTGGCGGGAAGGTAAACAGCGTTTCCTTGCGCTGCTCTGGTTTTGCCAGAAGTGGCTTAGTCATGCTGGCCACATGACCTGGAAAAACTGTCTGCAGACAAACGCCAGCTCCCTCGGCCAATAAAGAGAGATGAGCGCTGCAACCCCAGAGTTGTTCTTTACTGGACTTAACTGTCAGGGGTCCCTTTACCTTTACCCTTTACTGTTTTTACCAGGTTGCATGACTGAGCTGAATAGAGTTAGGATCCAGATTAAGTCTCCCCTGCCTAGTCCCACCCCACTCCCAGAATACAGTGGTACCTCGGGTTACAGAAGCTTCAGGTTACAGACTCTGCCAACCCAGAAATAGTACCTCAGGTTAAGAGCTTTGCTTCAGGATAAGAATAGAAATCAGGGTCCAGCGGCATGGCGGCAGCAAGAGGCCCCATTAGCTAAAGTAGTGCTTCAGGTTAAGAACAGTTTCAGGTTAAGAATGGACCTCCGGAACAAATTAAGTTCTTAACCCGAGGTACGACTGTACTGCCTTTTGGGGATTTATGCTTGGCCTCAGCTCAGATGAGATGGGAAAATTATGCCAGCATACAGTGGTACCTCGGATTACATACGCTTCAGGTTACAGACTCCGCTAACCCAGAAATAGTACCTCAGGTTAAGAACTTCGCTTCAGGATGAGAACAGAAATCAGGCTCTGGCAGTGCGGCAGCAGCGGGAGGCCCCATCAGCTAAAGTGGTCTTCAGGTTAAGAACAGACATCCGGAATGAATTAAGTACTTAACCCGAGGTACCACTGTATCTTCACTTTAGCTGGAGATGGGGAATGAACACTGGTTGAACTGGGATGCAAAGTGGAACCCACCATAGGATTGCTCCCTTGCCCTATTCTCCCTATGAATAATATTCCTAATACATATGTTTAACACGTATCCATATATGCCTTTTAAGTGGATTTTTTCTTTATATCCCAGCCAGCATCTGTAGCAGATTTGAAACCATTTCTATATGTTTTTATTGTTGATGCTTTCATGAGGTTTTTATTCTTAATCGCTTCGGGATGTTCCACAGGATACGATTCATAGATGAAGCGAAATAAATATTACATAGGACTTTTTGGCACGTTATAAAGTAAACTGTTGACTGTGTGGATAATATTTCTAGTATACTTATAAAAGTTTGTGGAGTGGGGGCGTTGTATGATTTGCCTGCCACTGAAAAGGCAATAATGTAGAGAAGCATCTCTGGGGGCAAATTCTTTAGATTTATTATATTTCTACGTCACTTTTAATTCCAATGAATCCCGATGCACCTTACGAACAATAAGTAACAATAACACGATGGAACGTAACAGAGCACCACAAATATAGCATGAACCGTATGGAATAATTAACATAATCACCAGCGAAACAATTACAATCTATAAGGCACTGTTAACAAGTCCTATATACCTGAAGGAGCGTCTCCACCTCCATCGTCCATCCCAGACACTGAGGTCCAGCTCCAAGGGCCTTCTGGCGGTTCCCTCATTGTGAGAAGTGAGGTTACAGGGAATCAGACAGAGGGCCTTCTTGGTAGTGGTGCCCTCCCTGTGGAGCACCCTCCCTCCAGATGTGAAGGAAATAAGCAGCTATCCTATCTTTAAAAGACACCTGAAGGCAGCCCTGTTCAGGGAAGTTTTTAATATTTAATGCTGTATTGTTTTTAACACTCGATTGAAAGCCACCCAGAGTGGCTGGGGAAACTCAGCCAGATGGGTGGGGTATAAATAATAAATTATTATTATTATTATTATTACAAAGCAACAACGGAAAAATAAGCAGAATATCACAATGAAAGCAAAACTCATATTATATAATTGGCAAAACAATACAGCATTTATAATCCGTAAAACAGAACCGCAATAAAGGCACAAATGTTGCCACCGTCGCTCCTTCTCATCCCTACAAATGTGTAAATTGGCAGGGGCTCCCTCTCTCTCTACCCCCACGCCCAGCTCTTACCTACCTCATCTCAGATGATGAGGCCAGCTTGATAAGGACCTCTGGACGGGAATAATAGGACCATACAATTGTGGATTTGAGGTAAAAAAGGTAAAGGACCCCGGACAGTTAAGTCCAGTCAAAAGCGACTCTGGGGTTGTGGCGCTCATCTCGCTTTCAGGCCAAGGGAGCCGGCGTTTGTCCACAGACAGCTTTCTGGGTCATGTGGCCAGCATGACTAAACCACTTCTAGGTGCAACAGAACACCGTGACGGAACCAGAGTACACAGAAACGCCATTTACCTTCCCATTGCAGCAGTACCTATTTACAGTGGTACCTCGGGTTAAGTACTTAATTTGTTCTGGAGGTCTGTTCTTAACCTGAAACTGTTCTTAACCTGAAGCACCACTTTAGCTAATAGGGCCTCCTGCTGCTGCTGCTGTGCCGCCGGAGCACGATATCTGTTCTCATCCTGAAGCAAAGTTCTTAACCCGAGGTACTATTTCTGGGTTAGCAGTGTCTATAACCTGAAGCATATGTAACCCGAGGTACCGCTGTATATACTTGCACTTTGACGTGCTTTCGAACTGCTAGGTTGGCAGGAGCTGGGAAAGAGCAATGGGAGCTCACTCCGTCGCGGGGATTCGAACCGCTGACCTTCTGATCGGCAAGCCCAAGAGGCTCAGTACTTTAGACCACAGTGCCACCAGCGTCCCTTATGTGGAGTTGAATGTGGGAATTTCACCTAAAGGATACCTGACAGATGGCCAGCCAACCTCAATTTTATAAACCTCAAAGGAAGGATAGTCCATCCCTGACCAGGCATGGCTAGGTCGTTTGCTGGCTCAACAGCTCCTGTTTGCTTCTTTCCCAAAGAAGAATTACAGTGGTACCTTGGGTTACATACGCTTCAGGTTACATACGCTTCAGGTTACAGACTCCGCCAACCCAGAAATAGTACCTCGGGTTAAGAACTTTGCTTCAGGATGAGAACAGAAATCGTGCTCTGGCGGCGCGGCAGCAACAGGAGGCCCCTTTAGCTAAAGTGGTGCTTCAGGTTAAGAACAGTTTCAGGTTAAGTACGGACCTCCAGAACGAATTAAGTACTTAACCCGAGGTACCACTGTATGTGAAACCTTAAATCTTGCAACCCTCCCTTGAAGAAGTCGTCTGTGTACCGTAATTCAAAACTTTGCTGCTCTCTTGATATTGGGTGGCAGTCAGGTAAGTTTACTCAAAGTAGACCCGCAAAATGAACATGACAAGCATGGGATTTTTGTTAGGGGGGCAGGCCTTTTTTGGGGGGGAGGCAGAACCTGGTGGCTATGTATTTTTATTGATTTTGGATTATGACAATGCTGTACACACATTATACTTTCAGAGCACATTCATTCCACCAAAGCAGTCTGGGCCGCTGTCAGAGTTACACGTCCAAGCACCAACCCCTTCAGAAACTACAGTGCCCACGATTCTTTGAGGGGAGAAATTGTCCTTTAAATTTACTGTGTGTACACAGTCTACGTTAGATCCATTAATTTTAATATGTTTACTCTGAGTGGAACTTAGCTGAACCCTTAGGCTTGAGCGTGCTCTCTCTGTTTTGTTAACCCCAAGAGAAGCAGAGGGTTTTGTGTTAAGATGTGGGGCGCAGCTTGCGTGTGCCTTAAACAGGAGGTTAGGAACAGGGAGCCTTCCTTCTCCATCCCCTCCCTCTCTCCCCCTCCTCTTCTTGTTTTTAAAAAAAAGGGGGGGGGTGTTTCATTCCTGCCAAGATTGGCCTTTTCTGTTTCAAAAGTTTCGCTCCAGTTTAAATCCAGCTGCGCTTTCAGGAGGGAATGGGTGCCTTCTAGTGCCAGGAAACTCAAGGGAACCTCAGATCAGATCAGGGCAGGTATCAACTCTTTTCTGGCTTGTTTTCTCCCTGGCTTCTGTCTGGGACAGCGAGAGATCCAAACCTAAGAGGACCTTCCAGACAGAAGGCTGCTCCGGCAAGCAAGAGGCTGTTTTGTTCCAGTTCAAGTTCCACATCTGAAACCAGGAATGCTTTGAAAAATGTGACGATGAGCCCCACATGGTTCAGAAAGCACGAGGCACAGTTCAGTTTAAAACCCCACAAGCACACACATCCACGCCAACAACAACACCCCTATGTGTGGCGTTTCCAGTGGAAGCACATAGAATCCTAGAATGGGACCCAGAGTGTCAATCTAGTCCAACCCCTGCCCGGTGTCGCTTGTGAAAGCTGGCACCCGCCTGCCTCCAGATAAAGCGCCTCAAGAAATATTAGGAGCCAACGAGTGCCAGAGTCCTTTCCTAGAAACAGGAATCTTCTCTCTGCCCCTGCTTGCAAGAGTGCAATAGAAGAAATGGTGGTGGTGGATAACCATGGTCGGTGCCGGATGTGGGGGGCAAGCACCCCCAAACAAGGAGCTCGCCCCCATTTGCCTCTCCCCCAAATTGCTGGACTCCTGCTTTTAATACTGTTCTCTTTCTCTCAGAGTCCTAAACATGCGGGACACAGCTCGCCCGCCTAGAAATATACTTCGCCCCTTCTGTGCCACCCCCCCCCCCGATTTTTTTCCCCTCTGGTGCCCCGCTGCCCTTGCCAGCCCTCCATGACACCCCTTTCCCCTCGGGTTGGGCCGTAGCTCAGAAGCGGAGGAGCGCGCAGAAGGTCCCCGGGGTTCAGTCCCCAATGACATCTCCAGCTCTCTGCCTGAAATCCTGGACAGCCGCTGCCAGTCCGTGCAGACGCTATAGAGCTAGGCGGAGGCACTGATCTGACTCAGGAAGAAAAACAGCTTTGGATGTCCCCGTCCCCCCCGACAGCAACTCACCTCATTTTTCCTGCGAGCTCCGCTGGTCCTGATTACTTTTGATCCCTTTTGGAGAGGCGGTTTGGTTTGTTGACACCGTGTTTCTTTGCGCGCTGTCCCCAAACCTTCAGCTGCCGGGCTTATCTTCGCTCAGAGATTTGTGTGTGAAAGACAGAGCCAGGGAGAGAATGCCTCTCTCTCTCCGAGGTCCTTTGGCATTCTCCATGCTGGTCACGCCTTCCCCTCTCTGCAAAAGTCTCTCTCCCCCTCGCTCTCCAGACGCACACAGACCTGCCAGGGCCAGATCTATCTCCCTTCGCCCAGCCTCTAATGAGGATGTCTCAATCGCCCGCCGCCGCGCAGAAGCGCAACTTCGGCATCCGTCTTTCTCAAAGCAGCGCAGCCAGAAATCCGTTCCCCGCTGCTTTCCTTCTTTTCTCCCCAGATGGCTCCGGAGAGGGGGAAAAAACATACACACAACAGTTGCTTCTCAACAGGGCAGGAGAAGCTCTCGAAAAAAGAGACGGAGCCCAGTAGAAACCTGTTCAGGATTTCTGTTCGTTCGTTTTTAAATCATTTTATTAAAGTTTTATTACTGTATTGCAATTCCCCACACCCCCAAAAAACTATTCTCTCTCAAACGTCCCCGTTTCTCGAGAAGAAAAGAAAGCAAATGAAATAGATGGTGCTGGAAAATTGGAGGAAGGGATAATATAGCAATTTTTTTAAAAAATACTGCCCTGACATCATTCGCATTGTCATTCCAGAAACGTAAAAGTAAGGCCCACCTCAAGAAATCTGTTTTCTTGGTTGTTATGGATTGCGTTTTTATTATATGTAAGTGTTATCATTAAATAGTTTGGATTCAATTTACGAAAAAGGAGATTCCGACTAAACATCAGGAAGAACTTTCTGACTGCGTTGGAAGGTGGTGGAGTCTCATTCACTGGAGATTTTGAGGCAGAGGTTTGATGGCCATTTGTCAGGGATTCTTCAGGGGGGTTGCACTAGATGATCCCTGTGGTCCCTCCCAACTCCACAATTCAGAAGAGAATTTGAAGGATGGCAAACTAGCAGTCCAGGGGCCAAATCTGCCCCCCCAAGGGCCCACCACATTTTTAATTACAACATAATTCAAAAGTTTTCATTGAATTTAAAGTATTTTAAAAGTTTCATGGAGGAGAGGGCTATTGATGGCCAGTGTCCAGGGTGGTTCTGCTCTGTCTCTACACTTGGAAGCAGCGATTCTTCTGGAAACCAGTTTCTGGAAACCACAGGAGGGGAGAGTTGCTCTTGTGCTCAGATCCTGCTTGCAGGTTTTCCAATAGAGGCACCTAGTTGTCCACTGCCAGAACAGGATGCTGGACTAGATGGGCCAGTGGTCAGATCCAGCACACTCTTCTTATGTTTTCTGAAGGCTGGAAGCAGGGGCGGATTTTGACAATCTTTTGCAATCTGGCGCCTGTGCAAGCCCAAAATTGGGTGCCCCAAATGGATCTTCTCAGCCATGGATCTTCTCCATTTTGTCCCACCTTGGCTCAGCACCCTGTGTGGGGGAATCACCTGCACTGCCCTAAATCCAGTGCTGCTGTAAACTGTAGCCCTGTCAGAATATCACAGGCACTCACTTCTGAATGCTGATGCCACCTGCAGGCTGCTGATAGAGGGAGAAAAAGGAAGGCGTTGAATTGAGGAACGCTTTGCAGGTGCCCCCAGAAGGCTGCAGGGTTATTATTATTATTTTGCAACAACAATGTTATTGGCATCAGAATACCAGCCCATAATCTTCCCCTCCCCCTTTAATCTGGATTTAGAATTTCGGTGCTTTATTTTTTAAAACACACACACACACACACACACACACGTTATAATCATTTTTATATCTGAAATTGCACAATGGTTTTCATTGCTGTTTTTTTAAAATTGTGAAAACACTTTGAGATAATGGAAATCAATAGGGAGTCACCCCTCCCTGCCAAACATGGCTGGCAATAAACAGAACTGAAATAATATATATATATATAAAGTGCCCCTGCGTGGTTCAAAAAGCAGGCAAGAATGCAGCCTGTGTGAGTTGCAGGGGGGCAGGCGATTGGAGACAGTTCTGGGTGGTGTCTCTCCTGGCAAAGCCATTCTTTAGCGTCTTTAGAAGAAGAAAATTAATAGCTGTTTATGCACTCCACATTGTCCTCCTGAGTCAGCCTGGAAGAAAGAGAGGGGGTGTTGGCACAACTCCCTCCAAACAACATGTTTGCTGCGCTTCCCTTGGACACCAGATCTTTCCTGGAATGGGTTTGCTTCAGCTGAAAAGCACCTAGTTAAACACCCATCCTCAGACTGAAAAGAACTTCTGTGAAATGCCTCAAATGAACAATGTTCCACCTCCGCAGTTGGAGACAGCGTGTCCCTGAATGCCACTAGCTTGGAGCAGGTGGCGCTGCGGTCTAAACCACGGAGCCTCTTGGGCTTGCTGATCAGAAGGTCGGTGGTTCGAATCCCCGCAACAGAGTGAGATCCCATTGCTCTGTCCCAGCTCCTGCCAACCTAGCAGTTCAAAAGCACGCCAGTGCAAGTAGATAGATAGGTACCACTGAGGCGGGAAGGTAAATGGCATTTCTGTACGCTCTGGTTTCCGTCATGGTGTTCCGTTGCACCAGAAGCGGTTTAGTCATGCTGGCACATAACAACAACAATTTATTATTTATATCCTGCCCATCTGACTGGGTTTCCCCAGCCACTCTGGGCGGCTTCCAACAAAATATTAAAAATATAATGAAACATGAAACATGAAACTTTGCTGTAACTTTGCCCCCCTGCTCTCCGCCCCCCTGTGCTGGAGCATGAAGCTCTGCCACTGGGAGACGCTCCTTCAGGTATACTGGGCCGAGGCCGTTTAGGGCTTTAAAGGTCAGCACTAACATTTTGAATTGTGCTTGGAAATGTACATGACCCGGAAAGTTGTCTGTGGACAAATGCCGGCTCCCTCGCCCTGAATCGAGATGAACACCACATCCCATAGGTGCCTTTGACTGGACTGAACCATCCAGGGGTCCTTTACCCTTACCTTTTACCTGCTTTGGGGCTTCCGGTTAGGGCCTGACCACTGTGAGAACAGGATGCTAGAGTACATGGGTCATTGGCCTGATCCAACAGGCTCTGCTTATGTGATCAGAGAGGGAACAAGCTGTGGGCTAGTTGAATGGAAGAAGCATCTTGTGGGCAGGATATTTCCCTCCGGGGGTCACATGTGGGCTGGGAGGTCTGCTGCGGTCTGTTTGCCTCCACTTAGGCTCTGCTTAGGTATTTGTAAATAAAGCAAATATTACAAAAAACACCCTGAGATTCTCTAGTGCTCTGTCTGATCCAAAGGAAACTGGATCTGGGTCAGGCTGCCCCTGAAGTCTTGAGCCACTCAAGGAAGTGGGGAATGGGGCACAAGAACATTTTGCTCAAAATGAATCATGTAAGCTGCAGGAATTTGGCTATATTCCATCTTTCCTTCAAGGGCAATGCCATAAACATTCATTAAGCGGCAGTTTATCTTGCGGAAATTAAGCATATTTTCTCCTAAGGCTGCTTCCAAACTAGCCATTTTCTCCATGCTGCAACGCCGTAAAATGTTCATCCCTGCATTCCTATAATTTCCCCCATTTGGTTCCCCTCCTCCGCTCAAGCACTTCTTCACGCAGCGCAGAGTTAAGTTATGGAACTTGTTTCCCAAGGAGGCAGTGATTGCCACCGACTTAGAGGGCCTTAGAGGAGGATTAGACATATTCTGTGCTATTTCTCTAGAAAAAGAGTTGCTGGAACTCACCATGAACACCCTCCCTCCCTCTCTTAGAATGGCACCTACCTGAGAGGTACCAGAACTGAGTTGTGGTGAGTTCCTGCTGGGGGAAAAAAAACCCTGGACATACTTATTCGTGACCCCCTGGACCAGAGCACGCCAGGCACTCCTGTCTTCCACTGCCTCCTGCAGTTTGGTCAAACTCATGCTGGTAGCTTCAAGAACACTGTCCCACCATCTCGTCCTCTGTCGTCCCCTTCTCCTTGTGCCCTCCATCTTTCCCAACATCAGGGTCTTTTCCAGGGAGTCTTCTCTTCTCCTGAGGTGGCCAAAGTCTTGGAGCCTCAGCTTCAGGATCTGTCCTTCCAGGGAACACTCAGGGCTGATTTCCTTCAGAATGGATAGGTTTGATCTTCTTGCAGTCCATGGGACTCTCAAGAGTCTCCTCCAGCACCAGAATTCAAAAGCATCAATTCTTCGGCGATCAGCCTTCTTTACGGTCCAGCTCTCACTTCCATACATCACTACTAGGAAAACCAGAGCTTTAACTATACGGACCTTTGTTGGCAAAGTGATGTCTCTGCTAGTCGGACATGACTAAATGACAAAACAACAAGAAGAAGTGGGATGTAATCTACTAGAGCAGTCAAGTACAACATTACCTGTTTCGCTAGAGTGGACATGCAAGGGATGTTGGTCCAGCCAGTGGACCTTAGCATCCTTCCTTTGCATGTGACCAGTAGGTGGGCGTGACCTTTCCAGATCCAGTAAAAGGCCAAGTCACGTAGCCACCTCCCTGTCTGCTCCCTGCTTCACCTGGATTGCGCTCCTGGCTCTCAGCCAGCCATCCCTGGGTTATCTCCCATATGGGGTAAACCTATTTGTACATATTTGTAACTTTAAGTCTTAAGCCTGCCTTCAGGGATCACACTGTGCTCTGCCTGATTGTGAGTAAACTGGATATTACCAGGAACATATCCCAATATGGGCAAGCCAGATTGATTTGCTTAGGGTCTTAAGAGACTGACACGAGTCTGCAACCAGCTTCTTGCTGTGTCCAGTGGGAATGCACTCAGATATATAAAGAAACTGGCTAGCGCGAGTTAGGATATACGATATACGACATATATACGATATACAATATCTTTATTGTCATTGTCCCATACAGAACAATGAAATTGAAAATCTACATAAAACATTCAAAAACCCGTAAAAACTCTGAAACCCCATTTTAAAATACAATACACTATAGGAAGGATAGTATTAATCAATAATAATAATAATAATAATAATAATAATAATAATAATTTATTATTTATACCCCACCCATGTGGCTGGGTTTCCCCAGCCACTCTGGGCAGCTTCCAACAAAATATTAAAAATACAATAAAACGTGAAACATTAAAAGCTTCCCTAAACAGGGATGCCTTCATATGTCTTCTAAAAGTCTGGTAGTTGTTTATTTCCTTGGCATCTGGTGGGAGGGCGTTCCACAGGGCGGGCGCCACCACCGAGAAGGCCCTCTGCCTGGTTTCCTGTAACATGGCTTCTCGCAGAGAGGGAACCACCAGAAGGCCCTCGGAGCTGGACCTCAGTGTCCGGGCAGAGCGATGGGGTTGGAGACGCTCCTTCAGGTCTACTGGGCGGAGGCCATTTAGGGCTTTGAAGGTCAGCACCAACACTTTGAATTGTGCTCGGAAACGTACTGGGAGCCAATGTAGGTCTTTCAAGACCAGTGTTATGTGGTCTCAGCGGCTGCTCCCAGTCACCAGTCTATCTGCTGCATTCTGGATTAGTTGTAGCGTCCGGGTCACCTTCAAAGGTAGCCCCACATAGAGCACATTGCAGTAGTCTAAGCGAGAGATAACCAGAGCATGCACCACTCTGGCGAGACAGTCCGTGGGCAGGGAGGGTCTCAGCCTGTGTACCAGATGGAGCTGCCCTGGACACAGAATAGACCTGTGCCTCCATGGACACCTGTGAGTCCAAAATGACTCCCAGGCTGAGCACCTGGTCCTTCAGGGGCACAGTTGCCCCTTTCAGGACCAGGGAGTCCTCCTATATATCCTCTCCTGTTACCCACAACATTCCAACAAGGAGAATGCTAGCAAGGCCTACTAGTCATGACGGCTCTGCTCTGCCTCCACTGTTGGAGCAATGCTTCTGAATACTGGTTGCTGAAAACTACAGGAGGGGCGTGTTGCTCTTGTGCTCAAATGCTGCTTGCAGGTTTCCTACATCGACCTGGTTGGCACCTGCGAGAACTGGATGCTGGACTAGCTGGGCCACTGGCCTGATCCAGCAGGCTCTTCTGATGTTTTTATGACTGATTTATTGTGAATTCCAACCACCACAGCACTTTCACCACAGCCCTTTCGTCTTCCTCCTCCCAGCTGAGTTCTACAAGGGACACACACTGACCCTCAGGAGGGGGAAGCTGGCTGGCAGCTCCTTGTAACTTAGAAGGCAGCCAGGTGGTGACAGACTGAAGTCGGGCAATTCCCCACTCAGCCTAAAACACCAGCCTCCACCACAGACAACATCAGACTCTGCAATTTGCAAGCAGCATGAGGCCTGGTACTGTAGCCTTATTAGACTTTACCGATTGGTGGGCTCTGTGCTGCTCCCGGACGGGAGGAAGGAAGTCAAATGACATCGAGGGTTGGTTCAGAGAAAGAGTTCTATATTTCTGCTCTCCAGAGCAGCAGAAAGGCACTTGCATGGTCAGTCCACAGCAAGTCCAAAGAAATGAGATATTTCATGCAATATATATATCCTCCAGGCACCCTCTCCCCCTTCCCCAGAAATCCAGCCATGTCAGTTTGTGCACGCAGATTGACATCACAGATGTTCCTGTTCCGGCACTCTTAACCATAAAAGGGTATTCCTTCCTGTACTTTTGACCATAAAAGGATATTCTTGTTCCTATACTTTTATCTTGGAGCAAGAGGTCACCAACTCCAAGAACACACTCTGGCACTGTTCCCGGACTGTGCGTCTTTGTGGTCAGGACATAAGATAAGGCACAAACATGTCTTCCCTGTTCTACTGGTACAGTCAAGGCCATCCTTGCCGTCACAAACTGATAAAGGAGAGGGCTCTGAGCACTTGTCTATACAGCCGGGTTTTTGTTTATACATTGACTCAGAGCTCAAGTTAATGGATTTTAGCTAAGGAAAAATAGGGATTTAGGTGCCTATTTCAAACTGCCTGCACAGTCAGTTTTGAGTTTGGGAAACCCATTTCTTCAGTACTAGGAGAAAGTCTCCTGCCTTTTGCCACTTCAGTCAACCTGTTTATTCAGCATGCATTCTGATTTGCTTGCATGGCATTTATATGACGCCATGTTTGCCCCACACTTTCCTGGTCATTTTCCCCATCACTTTTTTTTTTACTGTAAGAACTCAGGGTTAGGTTTTTGTTTTTTGGAAGTGGGTTCATTGCACAAGAGTGCCAGGCAAAAATATTTCATTGTGGGCCTTAAATTTGCTGGTATGTGATTGAATCACATCTGCAAAATAGCAACAGTATGGATTCAGCTTTGGCCGGGGTTATAGGTGAAGTGTAGGTGGGTTCCCACGAGGCAAGACGCAGCGACAACAGCAAGAACCTTTATTGAACTACATAACTGGGAAACAGGGGCAAAGCAACTGCTTATATACATTCCTGGAAGCCTGGGCCACTCCCACTCCCAAGGTGATTGGCTGTCTAAACTTCCAAGCTGCGAATCACGACTCAGAGTTCAAGGGCCAATGGCAGAGGCCGAAATCCTGAAATGTTCTGTGATTGGACATCAACTAATCTGCAGTACCTTGTGCCACCTACTGTAACAACTTCATGGTGAGTACTGGCAGCTATTTTTCTAAAAAAGCACTGCCTGCCCCTCAGTCTAGATTTAGGTACAGCTTCTCACAACGATGGAAAGCACAGTAAACGCATCACAAGTTCTATGTTCCGCCTCGATGTTTGCGCCTAGTGAGGTTGAATGGTCCCAAGTAATTTTGAATGCATTGGCATCAGTACAGTGGACGCTCAGGTTGTGAACGTGATCCGTGCGGGATGCACGTTCGCAACCCGTGTCTGCACATGCTCAGGTTGCGATTCAGGGCTTCTGCACATATGCAAAGCATGATTTAGCACTTCTGTGCATGTATGACCGCCGAAACCCAGAAGTAACCCGTTCCGGTACTTCTGGGTTTCAGTGGTCCTTAACCAGAAAAAACGCAACCTGAAGCGTCTGTAACCCGAGGTATGACTGTAATATGTTTCTTAATGGCTGTTTATTATAGGCAAATAAGTGTTCTTATTTCTAGAATGACTGCAGGCAGGAGGTGCTGTTTGCAAAACAACATGAAAGAGACCGCTCCTCTTTTCCTTCAGGCTTACAACGAAATGCCAAATTACACCTTGTTGGATCTTTGCATGTGGAACTGCTAACAGCTTACATATGGTGTGTGTGTGTGTTAAGTCAAGAAGTTTCCTCTTGGTGACCAATAACAGCTGGGGGCAGGATCAGTGCCGTGGCACAGTTACTCACCCTTCCAAATAACGCCCCCTCCCCGCAGCTGCTTTTGCAAAAAGCGAAGTTGTGTCCTGAACACAGGACTCCAATGTAATGTGGAGTTTTTTTGGCACTAAGGGGTCTTCCAACATGTCTCTGTTTTGGGTGGGTTTCAATTCATTCTCCCTCCCTCCCTCCCTCCCTCTCTCTCACACACACTCTTTAAACCCTCTTCATTTTATTGCCACCTCCTTCTCTCTCTCTAACACTCCCTTTCTCCCCCTTCCTGTCCTTCCCTTCTCAGTTTCTAATGTCCCTTTTTTCTAACAACCACCTTCTGTCTTCTTCTTCCTGACACCCCATTTCCTTTTTCTCCATGCCCAGGGGTCTGCTGGGCTGTGTGGGTGATACATCTCTCTTGTCAGTGGTCCTTTTTTATTTTAAAAAATGAAGGTGCTTTTAAAATCTGAAGATGACAGCTTATTTAAAGAAGCCACTTCCTCTTTTGTTTTATTATTATTTGAATTCACTATTACTTTCCTGTCCCACCTTTCCTCCTAGGAACTCGAGGGGTTGTCCTCACAACAACCCTATGAGATTGGTTAGGCTGAGAAAAAGTGTGGCTGTCCCAAGATCACCCAATGAGCTTCATCACCCAGTGGGGATTTCAACTCTGGCTTCCCCGGACATCCAAATTCAACCAAACCATTTATCAACTAAAATTTACTTCATTGACAGCCATAGCATTTGCATATGAACACATTCAGTGGAAATAAACCTATCGATGAATAAACTTGTTTTAGACTTGAGGGGAAGAGATTCATTTGGTTCTCTGTTTTTGTTAGACAAGGGTGCTCTCTTCAGGCCAAGAGGAGATGTGCAGAGCTTTATTTATCTTCCATAGGAACATTGGATACCTGTTTATCCTTGAATATGCCATCTACTTTGTGGTGCTTCCGATTCATCATCCTGACCAGACAGAAGACAAGAGGAAAGGAAAAGGACATGGGATGTTCAATTTCTGGCTGACAAGGATTGGCATAGCACAAAAATTGTCCCATGCCAATGTGGGAATGTTCAGGGAGGCAGGAGAGGGTATATTGCTTATTAATATCCTTCCTAACTTGCGTAAGCAAGTTCTATAACTTAGCAGAGTTTTAACATTCCCCTTTTAAACGCACAACAGATAGCTGGTTGCAGGCTTGTGTAAGCCTCTCAATATTACATTCCTGGTAAGTTCCCTTACATCCCTGTTAAAAGAATAAACACGCCACAATCTTGTGTTAAGTATATACAGTGGTACCTCGGATTAAGTACTTAATTCGTTCCGGAGGTCCGTATTTAACCTGAAACTGTTCTTAACCTGAAGCACCACTTTAGCTAATGGGGCCTCCTGCTGCTGCTGCGCCGCCAGAGCACAATTTCTGTTCTCATCCTGAAGCAAAGTTCTTAACCTGAAGCACTATTTCTGGGTTAGCAGAGTCTGTAACCTGAAGCGTATGTAACCTGAAGTGTATGTAACCTGAGGTACCACTGTAAAAGAAGTTTACTCACACCATCAGTTCACAGATGGATCCCTGTAGGCAGACTTAGTTACAAAAATATATACACATGGATCTACCCCATATGGAAGGTTAATCCCAGTAACTGCAGACTGGCAGTCACTGCAGTTCATGCGACGAAAGGAAGACGGAGAAGAAGGCAGGAGAGCTGCAGTCCTTGTTCTTTTGTTACCTGCACATGTAAGGTCACGCCCACCTCTAGTCACATGCAAGAGGAAGTATGTCCCAGGCCAGGAGGAAACAGGAAGTTTTCGACCGGCTGGCCCAAACATCCCCTTGTATGTCCACTCTAGGAAAACAAGGAATGTTGTACTTGACTGCTACTTATGTATCACATCCCACAGTCAACACCCACCCTGAAGATTCATGGCAGATAAAAGAAAGTGCTTCGTCATGAGGCACATACTTAAAGTACGGAACTTCCTGCTGCAGGAGGCAGCGATGGCCATGAACATGGATGGCTATTGATGGCTACTAGTCATGTTGGCTCTGCCCTGCCTTCACAGTCGGAGACAGCAATGTTTCTGAAGACCAATTGCCAGAAACCACAAGAGGAGAGAGTTGCTTTTGTGTTCGAATCCTGATTGCTGGTTTCCCACAGGTGTCTAGTCAACCACTGCGAGAACAGGAGGCTGGGCTAGGTGGGCCCTTGGCCTGATCCTGCAGCAGGCTCTTCTTATGTCCTTTGAGACTTCTCTTACAATTGCACAGACTTCACACATGCACGCTTAAACACCCACCTTCTCTGTCCTTGTGCTGCAGAGATGTAGGAAAATAAACTTTATTATAGTCAGTGCATTTGCACGCTAAATTTTCCACAAATTACTTCTGTGCTCAAAGCATTTCCCATAAAAAGCAATCTATTTTTTGCCAGTTGTTTTTATTGATTTTCTATAAGTTTTAGCGAATCGTCACCAAATTAATACAAATTCAATCCAAATTTAAAAGCTGACTCCCTCCTCCAAGATGTCCCCTCTATTTTCCTCCCTCCTTTGTCACTCCCTGTAAAATAACTTTTCCAACTATCATTTCAAAACACATTCATCCCTTCTTCCTACACATCACCTGTTCAATTACCAATTTCTGGCTTTTGCACACATTTTGCCAAGCGCAGTCTGCCCTTCTACCAAATGGTGCTCAGTGTGGCTAAGAAAGTCAAAGACCACAGCCCTGCCCTGGTTTGGCAATTATCTTTCTTGGGTGGCTTGCCCCCTTCACTCATAATCACCCCTCCTCTCTCTCTCTTTTTAATGTAAAATATTTGCAGATCCAGAGAACAGCAGAGGAATGGTTGCCATAAAAACTTGCAGAGGAGATATTGGGGAGATGCAGTGAAAGTGTTTCAGCTCACCTTGGCTTTAAGCATCTTGGATCTGGCCCCTATTTGTTGTGCTGCACCCTACTGGAGTGCAATGGCTTCCTAAATCCGCCAGATGGAACTGTATCCATTTTTGAAAACATGCTGCAGTTCCAAAATTACAGAGAGAGGCTGAATAGCGTGCAGAGATGTCCCTCCTCTTTAAATCAGAGGCAGCCAGCACAATCCATTCCCCGGGTTGGAAATTTGTGGGAGACAAATCAGGCACTGAAGAGAGAAGCAGTGTGGTGTAGCGGTTAGAGTGTCAGACTAGGACATGAGAGACCAGGGTTCAAATCCCCACTTCGAATTGGAACTCACTGTGTGACCTTGGGGCCAGGCACCACCTTTCTGTCCAACCTACCTCACAGGGTTGTTGTGAGGACAAATAAAATATGTGATTAACATCGTCTGTGATTTGGCTTTTCAACCTGAGTGCTATTGCACCCATCTTTCGTTGGATCTAAGCAACCTTGCCTGCCTCCACTCAGCAGAGGCAGAGTTGAAATTAATAGATTATTTAATAATAATAATAATTTATTTATACTCCACCCATCTGAGTGGGTTGCCCACATTAATTATACATTTATTTATAAGCAGCCTTTCTTCCTAACAGGAAATCAAGGTGGTTTACAGGTAAAACAGGAGCAGGTTAAAACATAAAAACCAATCATTTTTTTTTAAAAAAACCACATTAAATATATTTTATTCTTATGCTGTGAACAGCCCTGAGATCTATAGATGAAGGGCAGTATGCAAATGTTGTTGCTGTTGTTGTATAGAATTCAAACTACCGTATTTTTTGCTCTATAAGACTCACTTTTTCCCTCCTAAAAAGTAAGGGGAAACATGTGTGCATCTTATGGAGCGAATGCAGGCTGCACAGCTATCCCAGAAGCCAGAACAGCAAGAGGGATTGCTGCTTTCACTGCGCAGAGATCCCTCTTGCTGTTCTGGCTTCTGAGATTCAGAATATTTTTTTTCTTGTTTTCCTCCTCCAAAAACTAGGTGCGTCTTGTGGTCTGGTGCGTCTTATAGAGCGGAAAATACGGTATATGAAATATGAACAATCTATGAACAATATGAAATATGAACCACCCAGCCCTTTCATTAAAAGCCTGTTGGAACAAGAAGTTCTTCACCTGCTGGCAGAAGGACCACAAGGAGGGAGCCAGTCGGGTTTCTCCAGGGAGGGAGTTCCCTGTCAAACTCTCAAGCTCCTCCCTTTCCTCTTCCCCAGCCCTCTCCTGCATGATGCAGCCATGAAACCAGCTCCCCCCATGTAGGTTTAGAATTCGGGACCATCCTTGTAAATATGAAGAGACTGTAAGTAAAGAGAGAAAGGGCAAGGAAGATGAAGGAGTGGAGCTTGGGAGTTTTTCCTTTCCTATTTTAAGCAATGCTAGTGACGTGTGAAGGGACGTGGGTGGCACTGTGGTCTAAACCACAGAGCCTAGGACTTGCCGATCAGAAGGTCAGTGGTTCGAATCCCTGCGACGGGGTGAGCTCCCGTTGCTCAGTCCCTGCTCCTGCCAACCTAGCAATTCGAAAGCACGTCAAAGTGCAAGTAGATAAATAGGTACCGCTCCAGCGGGAAGGTAAACGGCGTTTCCATGTGCTGCTCTGGTTCACCAGAAGTGGCTTAGTCGTGCTGGCCACATGACCCGGGAGCTGTACGCCGGCTCCCTTGGCCAATAAAGCGAGATGAGTGCCGCAACCCCAGAGTCGTCCGTGACTGGACCTAATGGTCAGGGGTCCCTTTACCTTTACCTTTAGTGACGTGTGAATGTGACAGGATGGCTGGTGGATGGACAGGGTCACTCCAGGTAGCCCCAGTTCACAGTCTTTCAACTCTGCTATAAACGATACTAACCTTGAAGGCTGATATCCTCACGGACAGACTTCAGGGATTTTCAGGTGTCCTGATTATTGACAAGGACTTGGACCCCCACAGGCAAGCATTGAAAAGGGGTGCTTGTGTGTGTGCGTTTGTGTAGCCTTAAAAATATTTTGGCTGAGTCTGTGAGAAGCTGGAGATCAAGGCATTCAGGGATAGTGAGTCCAAGTTCTAAGTGCTCTCCATTTTCAGGTTGAATTCACAGCCCAGTGAACCCAGTATTCTTCCACATCACCCCAATCTCTGAGAGGTGCAAGGTTCCATGGGTCGATGTTTCCAGGGTTCTTGTTTCCTTAGGAAATGAGACACAGCGGAGACTGTATTGTCTTTATGATATATGGTTTATTTACACATATATACAACCTGTGCCTATGACGGAGGGTGTGATGGCCTGGGAATCTGATTCAGAGGCTGAACCTGAGGAATCCCAGCCTGCACAGGAGTCCCTGTCTCCAGGGCTGACTGAGCCGGGGCAGGGCCTTGAACCTGAAGGGCCCTCACCTGTGCCGGATCCTCAGGAGCAGACACCAGTTGAATCCGCTCTGGCTCCGGAGGTGACCGTGGACCCATTGCCTGCAGGTGCTCCACTCTCAGCCCCATCAGGGGAAGGTAAGGTTGCCTCTGGGTCCAGTAACCCTCCAGCCTCTCCTGAGCTGCAGAGGCTCAGGGCAGAGAGGCGGAGGGAACTAAGTTCCCGCAGGAGGAGTGCTCGCCTCCGGGCCAGGAGAGGCGAGTCACTTGTGGACCGGGGCCACCCTATGCCTCAGAGGAGATAAAGGCCAGCCCACCCAGTCCCAGGTTGCGGGAGCAACATCGTTGGTAACCTGTTCCTGCCGGCACCCTGACCTGCTCTCCTGCCAGAGTTCCTGACCACGCCCGACTCCTCGCTTTGGACCTCGCTTCACCCCTGACGGACAGCCTCCATACCCTTGACCTAGGAGCGGACAGACCACACCGCACAATAACACCCCCCCCCCCGGACCAGCACAGAGGGGCTCACAGCATCAACACTCCAAAAGGGTCTTGCTTCTCCCATGGCTACAGTTTTGGATGCCAGCAGAAATCAGCCATGCCCTTCTGCCCCTCTGCTCATCTTGCTGTCTTTAACAGATTGCCACTTTTCTCTCCAGCTTGCTGATGCTGATAGCCTGCGACTATTTTTCCTCCAGCCCACATCATTCCCAACCTCAATTCTGCTTTGCCCCTGCTCACTATCTCTCTGTTGAAGGAGGGGCTCACACCCACCAGCCATCTGGCACAGAGTATTTGCTTTGTTAGTTGCCCATTGCCTGTCTTTTGCTCTCCGTAATGGCTCCTCTCCCAGGTGATGTGCTGGTCCTGAAGGTTAACCGTGTGGCGAGGTCCGAGTCCAGTCTGAGGTCGAGGGTACAGTATGGAGGCTGTCTGTCAAAGCTGAAGCGGGGTCCAAGGCAGGGAGTCGGGTGAGGTCAGGAACTCTGGCAGAAGAGCAGGACAGGGTGCAGGCAGGAACAGGCTACCAACAATGTTGCTCCCGCAACCTGGGACTGGGTGGGCTGGCTTTTATCTGCCCCGAGGCATAGGGCGGCCCCGGTCCACAGGTGACTCGCCTCTCCTGGCCTGGAGGCGAGCACTCCTCCTGCGAGAATTTGGTTCCCTCTGCCTCTCTGCCCTGAGCCTCTGCAGCTCAGGAGAGGCTGGAGAGTTACCGGACCCAGAGGCAACCTCAGCTTCCCCTGATGGGGCTGAGAGTGGAGCACCTGCAGGCAATGGGTCCTCCATCACCTCAGGAGCCAGAGCAGACTCAGCTGGTGCCTGCATCTGAGGACCCAGCACAGGTGAGGACCCTTCAGGCTGAAGCCCCAACCCCGGCTCAGCTGGTTCTGGAGGCTGGGACTCCTGTGCAGGCTGGGATTCCTCAGGTTCAGCCTCCAAGTCCGAATCCCAGGCCATCACAGGCGATTTCCTGAACTAGTTTGGCCTGTCTTTTATCACTTTGCTAAATCCAGCACCTGGCAGCCCATTTTAACACTCTGGGCACTGATTAAACATCAACACCCTGGAATTTAGGGGAGACAAGGCACCCAGAAACTCATAACAATAGAATAAAGATGACACTGGCCTTTCCTGGCATAGTACTTCACTGCTGGCTCATGTCCAGTTTGCCATTCAATTTGAGTACCTCTCTGTGTTTTCACTCTCTCCTGCCTCTCCAAAATCCACGCAAAGGTCAAGCGGTGTGAGTGTGCGTGTCACATCAGAGGCTGGCAGGAAGAGCAAGGGAAGATTACTCAGAAATGAAAAGAACGGAGAGCTTTTTCCTTTGAATTTGTCTCTTGCTTTGCAAAGGAAACAGGCCCCGCTGAGCTCCCTGCATGGAGAGAGTTGATTGTCTGCATTATATTGGATATGTGTTGTGTGTGGAGCTGGTGTGTGATGATCCAATTAGTGCCTTGATAGAACGCACAACCCCTGGAGTCACCGGCTTCCTGGACCAGGGCTTCAGGGCTGATGAGGAGCATGCTGTGTCTCTCCTCCTCCACCGCCACCAGTCTCCCACGAGAGTCCTCCAGCTCTTGACGCTGGCTCTGCTTCCAAGTTATCTTCCCTATCTTGAAGTAGTTCAGTGCATCTCTCTTGCTCAGGCTCCCAGAGGTTATATGTTCCTCGAAGACACAACGGGTGCCTCTTGAGAAGTCTGCAAGCAGGACCTGAGTGCGAGATCCCCTACTGTGGCTTCCAGCAGCTGGCCTTCAGAAACGTTGTTGCCTCCAGCCATGGCTAGTAGCCATTTGATAGCAGTTCTTTCCCTCCCCGTCTTTAAGAACAGGCCAAGCAAGAAGCCACAATTCCTGTGTGGTCACACCGCTGCACAAAGCCCCGCATCAGATATTGTCAGTCACATGCGAGTTTTATGGCAGTTCTTTTGCAGAATTACCATATGTGTAGGCAGGCTCTAATATTTCAATCATCCCCCGAGGGGATGAATTCCCTGGGAGCTCATACTGGAGACTGTGTGTCTGCAAAGCTATATGTGAAGTAAATTGAAAACAGTGGGCTGGATCGGGAACAGCAACTCCCCAGTCAGTCCCATCTCATGGAGAGGAACAAATGCACATTGCCTCCCCAGCTCAGCACATTGTCCCAACTTCCACTGTCTCTGCACATCCATTCAGAGAGTGAGTATGCAGTGTGCACAGGCAAAAATCTTGCAATTGATTCATACATCACATTAAGGAAAAATGATGTGGGATGTAATCTACTAAGAGCAGTCAAGTACAACATTCCTTGTTTTGCTAGAGTGGACATGCAAGGGAATGTTTGGTCCAGCCCAGGCATAGACAAACTCCGGCCCTCCAGATGTTCGGGACTACAATGCCCATCATCCCTGACCACTGGTCCAGTTAGCTAGGGATGATGGGAATTGTAGTCCCAAACATCTGGAGGGCCGGAGTTTGCCTATGCCTGGTCCAGCCCAACTGCAATCACTAGGTCATATGGCTTTTCCAGATTGAAATGTGTTCTAATATTTTCCTGGTAAGACCCCTTGAATCCCTCCTAAAAGAATAAAGACACCACAGTCTGATTCATAAGCAATAAAAAGAAAGTTTACTCACGATCAGGCAGAGCACAGTGTGATCCCTGAAGGCAGGCTTAAAGCTTAAAGTTACAAGCATATACAAACAGGTTTACCCCATATGTGGGTTGACCTAGTGACTGCAGTTAGCAGTCTGGCAGTTCACAGGACGAAAGGAAGATGGAAAAGAGGAAGAGTGGCAGCATGGCTTGTCCTTTGACCAGGTCTGGAAAGGTCATGCCCACCCACTAATCACGTGCAAGAGGAAGGATGCTCCAGGCAGGAGGAACAGGAAGTTTCAATTGGCTGGACCAAACATTCCCTTGCATGTCCACTCTAGGAAAACAAGGAATGTTGTACTTGACTGCTCTCAGTCGATTACATCCCACAAATGAGCTGGACCATTTCTGTCAGACCCTACCTGGAGCCTTGTGTCCAGTTGCAGGCACCACATATACTGACAATCTGGAAGGTGTGGAGAGGAAGGCGACCGAGATGATCAAGGGTCTGGAAACCTTGTCAGGAACAGTTGAGGGAGTTGGGGATGTTTAGCCCGGAGAGGAGAAGACTGAGAGGGAATGTGCTAGCCACCTTCAAATGTCTAAGGGCTTTCACATGGAAGATGGAGTAAGGTGGTTTTCTGTTGCTCCAGAGGGGAGGACACAAACCAATGGAGTCAAATTATAAGAAAGGAGATTCCGACTAAACGTTAAGAAAAAACTTTCTGACAGTAAGAGCTGTTTGACGGCTGACAGGACACCCTCAGAAGGTGGGCTCTCCTTACTTGGAAGTTTTTTAGCAGAGGTTGGATGGCCACCTGTCAGGGATGCTTTAACTGAGATTCTTGCATTGCAGGGGCAACAATTGGGAAACACTGGCCTGCGAGTGCTCCAATTGGAGAACAGCCTTTACCAAAGGTGTCATGGGCTTTGAAGACACTCGAACTCAGGACGCAAGGGAGACACGTGCTAAGAGGAAGGGACGCTTGGCAAATCCACACCGTAATCAACTCCCACCCGGAAGCCAATGTCCCCGCTGTGGAAGGACGTGTGGATCCAGAATTGGCCTCCACAGTCACCGTGTTTATGGAAGACAATTTTACTCAGCTATGAGGGATCGCCAAAGAAGAAGAAGAAGAAGGATTAGATGAACCTTGTGGCTCCTTCAAAGTAGGCCCCAGATGTTGTTGAACATCTGCTGGGAGTTGGAGTCCAACAATACCTGGAAGGTACCACCGTGCTCTCCATCCTGGGTTTAACATGCACACAGGCAGCCCTTGCATATTATGTGTGGGTTTGCGAAGGCGGCAGAGGCAGGAACAGTGTCCTGGGAGGAATGACCTGCTCTTGTCCCCTCTTCTGTGCAATGGCCATCATGGCTGAGGGAAGGACATTGTCAGATCCAGCCCAGGACCCCTAAGCATATACAGATTCCGTCCCCCTTCCTCACTGAGTGAACATCACCAGTTCACACCTATCTGGGAAGATTAGCTGGAAAATTTCTGAATGATAGGGCTAAGCTAAGGGGTTGGCTACTGGCCCAAGGTTAATGGCTATGAATCCTGATGGCTAATCTTAAATTTTTGGCTGATCTTAAGTTGGCATGAAGTATGCTAGATCCAGCCTCTGCCAAGCAGCTGGTCCAAGTCTGAAAGAGGGAAAAGAGACCTTTAAATTAGAGATTTTAATCACACCACCCGTTTTTCTGGCTTAACTTAGGTTCCCAGGTCGTGTGACCAAGATGAGCAGATTTAGGATCTTGGCTAAGGCCCCCCTGGTTCCCACTCCCTGGAACACTCCTTTTCCAGGGGTTACACCTGCTTAAGATCTGCTGGTTTATGCCTGAATCAAAAGACTTAAAACAAAAAATTTTTTTCCTTCCTTTGTTTTGACTATGGCAGACCAACACGGCTACCTATCTGTCAAAAGACTTAAGTTGCTGTATCTCTGGCTGAACTGGATTTTGGGACTTAACACCCATTGAGGTTGGCTAAGCCAGGAACCTCCTGGTTCAACCAGAGAAACACTGGCTCTTGCCTTATTTATTTTTATATTGCGTTCATAGGTAAAGGTAAAGGGACCCCTGACCATTAGGTCCAGTCATGACCGACTCTGGGGTTGCGGCTCTCACCTCGCTTTATTGGCTGAGGGAGCCGGCGTTTGTCCGCAGACAGCTTCTGGGTCATGTGGCCAGCATGGCTAAGCCGCTTCTGGCGAACCAGAGCAGCGCACAGAAATGCTGTTGACCTTCCCGCTGGAGCGGTACCTATTTATCTACTTGCACTTTGTGCTTTCGAACTGCTAGGTTGGCAGGAGCAGGGACCGAGCAACGGGAGCTCACCCCGTCGTGGGGATTCGAACCGCCGACCTTCTGATTGGCAAGTCCTAGGCTCTGTGGTTTAACCCACAGCGCCACCCGCGTCCCATTACGTTCATATCTTGCCTTCTTTTCCTCCAAGGAGCTCAAAGTGGTGTACATGGTTCTCCTCTTACTCATTTAATCCTCACAACAACCCTGTGGGGTAGGTCATGGTGAGCAAAGACAGTCACCGACGCCCAAGGTCTGCCCAGGGAGCTTCACAGCTCAGAGGGGACTTGAACCCTGGTCTCTCAGACACATTATCACACGCCACAATTTGTATTCAATGTCAACATTTGTCTACAGTTTCAACAATCAACACATTAGTCACTTAAGCAGGAGTTTGTTGTTGTTGTTTAGTCGTTTAGTCGTGTCCGCCTCTTCGTGACCCCCTGGACCGGAGCACGCCAGGCCCTCCTGTCTTCCACTGCCTCCCGCAGTTTGGTCAAACTCATGCTGATAGCTTCGGGAACACTGTCCCACCATCTCGTCCTCTGTCGTCCCCTTCTCCTTGGGCCCTCCATCTTTCCCAACATCAGGGTCTTTTCCAGGGAGTCTTCTCTTCTCCTGAGGTGGCCAAAGTCTTGGAGCCTCAGCTTCAGGATCTGTCCTTCCAGTGAGCACTCAGGGCTGATTTCCTTCAGAATGGAGAGGTTTGATCTTCTTGCAGTCCATGGGACTCTCAAGAGTCTCCTCCAGCACCAGAATTCAAAAGCACCCATTCTTCGGCGATCAGCCTTCTTTATGGTCCAGCTCTCACTTCCATACATCACGACTGGGAAAACCATAGCTTTAACTATATGGACCTGTGTTGGCAAGGTGATGTCAGAGTTAGCCACAGTTAAAATGAGGCCAAAGTGTGATACCTTTGTATGTATTTAAACGGCCTTGAAATAATTCCATGCTTGACTTCTCTTTTCTACTGAATGCCTACATCTCCATAATTTTAGCTGTATCCAGAGAGTTATGCACAATTAAAAAAGGCTTTAAAAGAAGCACCACCTGATATATTGACGGTCTTCAATTGTAGCAGCATCGTAGTGTCAGCCCTTTATGACATCTCTCTGTTAGCACCGTCCGGAGTTTCCTGGACACTCTCTAACTCCCAGAGTGCTTTGGTTCAGGATAACTGGTTTATGAATCAGGACGAATATGATATTGATCCAACTATGTCTATTTCATTTCCTGTATTCGCAATTCATTATCCAGCCAGGCATTTATGAGTGCATGTCATGAACTGAGCGAGGCAAAAATACTCCTTGCTTAATAAAGGTCCGTTGTTTTAGGGCCATATGCCCTGAGCTGATTTCACATGCAATTTGGCTAATCATAAGACCCGCCAGCTTCCAATTGCTTAATGAAAGATGCAAATCGGAATAGATCCTTAGGCAAATATTAGCGCATGGGCATATGGCAGTATTGGATGGGTATTGACATTTCCGGGAAAACAGAACTCTTAGATCGATGAATAATAATGTGCAACTGAAAGCAAGCAGCCTAAGAAAGGAGAAAATGATAAGTCTTGATAATATATGTATTCGAGAGCAATGGCTTTAAGAAATGTCATTTGCAGCTTGAAACCCAGCACAGATAAGCCACCATGTTCTTGTTGTTGTTGTTTAGTGGTGTCCGACTCTTCGTGACCCCCTGGACCAGAGAACGCCAGGCCCTCCTGTCCTCCACTGCCTCCCACAGTTTGGTCAAACTCATGTTCTTAGCTTCGAGAACACTGCCCCACCATCTCGTCCTCTGTCATCCCCTTCTCCTTGTGCCCTCCATCTTTCCCAACATCAGGGTCTTTTCCAGGGAGTCTTCTCTTCTCAGGAGGTGGCCAAAGTCTTGGAGCCTCAGCTTCAGGATCTGTCCTTCCAGTGAGCACTCAGAGCTGATTTCCTTCAGAATGGATAGGTTTGATCTTCTTGCAGTCCATGGGACTCTCAAGAGTCTCCTCCAGCACCAGAATTCAAAAGCATCAATTCTTTGGCGATCAGCCTTCTTGATGGTCCAGCTCTCACTTCCATACATCACTACTGGGAAAACCAGAGCTTTAACTATACTTGTTGTTGTTGTTATTGTTGTTTACATTTACGTTTACATCTCACCTCTCCTCCAAGGACCATGCCCTAATCCTGCACTCATTTAAAGGAGCCAATAACACCAAGGTTGCAAGATCGATCCCCATACCAGGCAGCTGCACTGCTGGGGGTTGGACTAGATGATCCTCGGTGTCCCTTCCAATTCTGTGATTCTAGTATTCTATATGACCTTAGAACTAGGCTGCATCTTCTCACAATGGGCATTGCAGAGCCTGAAAAGGTTCAGAAAGGGGCAACCAAAATGCTCAAGGGAATGGAGCAACACGAAAGGTTGTAATATGGCGGGGAGTCCTTAGTTTAAGGAGGAAAAGTGAGCGAAATGAGTGACATGATAGAAGTAAATGAAATCATTCGTGGTTTGAGAAAAGTGGACAGAGGAAAGCTGGCCTGAATCTTCCAACATTCTGCTTCCCTGGATGTCTACTAGTTCTAGTGCTATGAGAGAGGGAGGAAGTACTTTTCTCCACCCACTATCTAAACGCCATGCATAATTTTATAGACTTCTATCATGTCGCCTCTTACTCAGCTTTTCTCTAAACCAAAAAGTCCCAAGCGCTGTAACCTTTCCTTGCTGGGCAGTTAACCAACTCATAGAGGAGGCAACCAGCGATTTTGCATAAGAGCAGTGCTGCTAAATCAAACCAAAGCTCTACCCCAGTAATAATAATAATAATAATAATAATAATAATAATAATAATAATAATAATA
>JAXCMG010000046.1:1154117-1195853 GCA_034642415.1 Podarcis siculus | reverse complement strand
TAATAATAATAATAATAATAATAATAATAATAATAATAATAATAATATTTATATGCTGCCCATCTGACTGGGTTGCCCCAGCCACTCTAGGTGGCTTTCAACAAATTAAAATACAGTTAAGACATCAAACATTAAAAACTTCCCTATACAAGTCTGCCTTCAGGTGTCTTCTAAAAGCCAGATAGTTGTTTATTTCAATGACACCTGACAGGAGGGCATCCTGTTCTCTACTGTGGCCAAGCAGGAGAGAATGAGTGGAAAGCCCCCCCCCCCCCGTGCTGTTGTTCCTGGGGCTCAGCACCAGATACTGCCTATATGATCAGTGGCCCCAGAAAGCAAATTTAAAGGACACACTATCCTAAATGCATCTACTTGGAAGAAAGCCCTGTGGATCCATGCATCCCATAGCTTCAACTGGTTTAAACCTCAACTATGGTGGCTTGCCAACCTTGCCAACAAAGGTCCGTATAGTTAAAGGTATGGTTTTCCCAGTAGTGATGTATGGAAGTGAGAGCTGGTCCATAAAGAAGGCTGATCGCCAAAGAATGGATATTGGGAAAGATGGAGGGTACAAGGAGAAGAGGACGGCAGAGGACGAGATGGTTGAATAGTGTTCTCGAAGCTACCAGCATGAGTTTGACCAAACTGCTGGAGGCAGTGGAAGACAGGAGTGCCTGGCGTGCTCTGGTCCATGGGGTCACGAAGAGGCGGACACCACTAAACGACTAAACAACAAAGTGGGTGGGGAGACCCAGCCAGATGGGCGGGGTATGTATGTATGTATGTATGTATGTATGTATGTATGTATGAATAAATTAATATCTCTGTGTAAGCATGTATAGGATTGTGCTATTAGTATGTTGTGGCTTCAGTACCCCCTTCAAGCATCCTTGTTATTACAGATTCATGATGATTTGTGCACTGATGTTACACGGAGCGGTTACACGCAGTCCTGCTTTTGAGACCCTTTTGCACCTAGAAACCTTTTGGGGTGGACGATCTGTTTCCTTTCCGACTGGAGCATGCCCCAGAGCTTCCTGCCGAAACCCTTTAACTTTTTTTATCCTACAAACGATCACAGGGTTTTGGGTTTTTTTCGGTCCCGCTTTTGATGCGAGTATAGCACAAGAGCGCCCCTGAGGACACCAGTCGTGCGAGGACTCCCGAGGGAGCATTGCGGAAGGTCTAACAAAGCGCAATGACATGTGGGCGGTCCGCGCCTCTGGAAGCACAGAACCGTAAGATGGAAGAGACCCCAAGGGTCATCTAGTCCAACCCCGTACAATGCATGACGGGTTGCAGAATATCCCCGAGGGAAAGCCGCCGGACTGGAGGGGCCCTGGACGCAGCCCCTTCAAAGGGAGAAAAAGAACACATCTGCTCCTTCCAGGCACCTTAAAATAATCATCCGGGGACGAATATGCCCGAATTCTCCTTTGAGCAAAGTAAAAAGTCCGGTGCCTCAGGTGTGCATCCATTTGAAAAAATTTAATTTTTTGGCAATTGAATCTGTTTTTTGTGCCGCTTTAGGTTGCGGTCCTCCTACTCAAGGAAGTACATGTGGATTTCGAGGCGGGCGGGTTTACTTTCGAATAAGTGGCTGAGATCTAGGACAAATCGACTAAAAAGATGAGGGGAGAAGAAAAGCAAACAGCACAAGCAAACAGCACAAGTAACTTAGAATTTCGTTTCCTGCATAAAATAGAGGGTTTGGAATCTGGCGCTAGATAGAATAGACAAAGGTGGAACGTAAACAGGTGAGGGTCAATAATATTAACAATAGTAATAAAATCCCATAAATGTGAACCCCAGCGCCTGTGATTTATGGCCGTTCCTCCTCCTTGGGGGCGCGGGGGAGGATTTTCCAGTTTTAAGTTTCCTCTTGCTGAGACGATCCATCTGCTTTCTCCAGAGTAATCCCCTTCGAATGGCCACCTGGCGGACGGAGGCTGAAAATGCTTCTTCTTTCTTTGGCGATCCCTCATAGCCGAGTAAGATTGTCTTCCATAAAGACGGTTTTAACAATGAGTCTGTAAGTGACTGTGGAGGCCAATTCTGGATCCACACGTCCTTCCACAGTGGGGACATTGGTTTCTGGGCGGGAGTTGATCCTGGTGTGGATTTGCCGAGCGTGCCTTCCTCTTAGCACGTTTCTCCCTTGCGTCCTGAGTTCGAGTGTCTTCAAAGCCCATGACACCTTTGGTCAAGGCTGTTCTCCAACTGGAGCGCTTGCAGGCCAGTGTTTCCCAATTGTTGGTGTTTATACTACATTTTTTTAGATTTGCCTTGAGACAGTCTTTAAACCTCTCTTGTTGACCACCAGCATTACGCTTTCCATTTTTAAGTTCGGAATAGAGTAGCTGCTTTGGAAGACGATCATCAGGCATCCGCACAACATGACCAGTCCAACGAAGTTGATGTTGAAGAATCATTGCTTCAACACTGGTGATCTTTGCTTCTTCCAGGACACTGATAATAGTTCGCCTGTCTTCCCAAGCAATCCCTAAAAATTTTCGGAGACACCGTTGCTGAAATCTTTCCAGGAGTTGGAGATGGTGTTTATAAGTGGTCCATGTTTCACAGGCATACAGTAAGGTTGGCAGTACAATAGCTTTGTCAACAAGCATTTAGGTTTCCCTGCTAATGTCCCAGTCCTCAAACACTCTGCACTTCAATAGGGAGAAAGCCGCACTCGCAGAGCTCAGGCGATGCTGGATTTTGGCATCAATGTTGGCCCTTGTGGAAAGATAACTGCCTAGGTAGAAGTGATCGACATTTTCCAACGTTACACCATTGAGTTGGATTTGTGGCGCTGCAGAGGGGTAATTTTGTACTTGTTGGTGCAGCACTTTGGTTTTTTGTATGTTGAGTGATAGGCCAAGCTTTTCGTAAGCTTCTGCAAAGATATTTAGGATGGTTTGCAGGTCATCCTCTGAGCGTGCGCACACTACGTTGCCATCAGCATACTGAAGCTCTATGGCGGAAGTTATGGTAACCTTACTCTTTGCTTTCAGCCTGCTCAGAGCTTCCCACCTGTTGCTTACTTAGAGAGTAGGACTGTTGAAGACTGAGCTGTGTGGAATTTTCTTCCGAGTAAGCGTGCATAAGGGACGGGCACTGCAGTGGATCGGGACCTCAGCAAGCCAAAACTTTATAAGGGCAGGCAGGGAGTTGTGAACAGTGGGGTGGCTTTTAATATTCTGGAGAAGACAGGTGAATTGATCGGGACCCCCGCCCCTTAGCCAGTTCCTTATCGATTCAAGAAAAGAGGGATCGATGGAGAGGATCGATTAGTGGGGAGGGGGGGGGCTCCGACGAGCTTACTTTTTTTAAATAACCGATCGGGGCGATCCAACTAAACTCCCAGTTATGTGAGTTGACGTATTGATGTTACTCGGGAGTAATTTTCCCCTCTCGCAACTCCCAAGTAAGCGTATATGGGACTGCAGGGTACGCGACCCTAAGCAACTTGGGTATGTAGCCCTACCACAGAGGCATGTTTACTCAGAAGTAAGGCTCACTCCCACGTAAGTGGGCTTCGGGCACTGCAGCTTCAATATTTGGGAATAACAATATAGCAAAGCCATCATGGCTAGTAGCCATCGATAGCCCTCTCCTCCTCAATGAATTTCGTTGATCGTCTTTTAAAGCCATCCAGCCTCCTGTGGCAGCGAGTTCCGTAGTTTGATTTTGCGCCGCATGGAGAACACTTCCTTTTATCCGCCCGAATCTCCCAGCATTCAGCTCCCGTGGGTGTCCTTGAGGTCTAGTGTCTTGTATAATCTAGCATATTCTTTGAGGGCAGGGATTCCACACGCTCAGCGAGCCTGGAATGCGTTTAGTTTTCGAGCCGGCTTCAGAGAACGCAGGGGCGCCCCTTATCCCGGTTTAGTCGACGGAGTGAAAGGGACGAAAACTCGGCTGTAGATCTGTTACACCCCTCCACACCCCTTTAAAGCCGTAGCTTAGTGGACAGGACACATACTTGGAGTGCAGAAGGTCCCAGGTTAAATCCTTGGCTGCATCTCTGTGTAAAGCTGGGAATACCACCACTGCCCCCCCAAGTCCTGGAGAGCTGCTGCCGGCCAGAGTAGGCAACACTTGGTCTGAGTCAATGTAAAGCAGGTTCCTGTGTCCCTATTCCACACTACTAACCTGACATTAGAATCATAGAATCTTAGAGCTGTAGAGTTGGAAGGGATCCCAAGGGTCATCTAGTCCAACCCCCTGCAAAGAAGGAATCTCGTCTGAAGCTTCCCTGACAGATGGCCATCCAACTTCTGCTTAAAAACCTCCCAGGAAGGAGAATCCACAATCTCCCGAGGGAGACTGTTCTGCTGTCAAACAACTCTTACTTTCCCCCTTACGTTTAGTCAGAATCTCCTTTCTTGTTACTTGAAGCCATGAGTTCTAGTCCTACCCTCCGGAGCAGGAGAAAACAAGCTCGTTCCCTCTTCCATGTGACAGCCCTTATTTGAAGCTGGCTATCCTATCTCCTCTCGGTCTCCTCTTTTCCAGGCTAAACATACCCAGCTCCTTCAACCGTTCCTCATCAGGCCTGGTTTCCAGCCCCTTGACCATCTTGGTCACCCTTCTCTGCACACCTTCCAGCTTGTCAATGGCTTCCTTAAATTGCGGTGCTGGACACAGTATTTAGGCTGTAATTTCTGGACACGTTTATTTTGCAGCGGCAAGTTTTCCTGAATTTCGCAGGAATTCGAATAAATATGATCCGCCTGGAAGAAGGCTAGAGGCGAAAACCGTATTCCCTCGATCCGTATTGATTCTTGGGGCGATCCTGAGGATGCTTCCTCGGAAGTTAGTTTCACTGTTCAGGAGAGGATCCTGAAATATATTCAGGATCTCAGCCTGAAGTTGTCATCCTGTCTGCACGCTGACCCAGGGAGTCCATCCCACTGAGCCCCAATAGAGAACCAGTGTGGTCTAGTGGTCAGAGTGTGGACTAGGACCCGGGAGACCAGGGTTCAAATCCCCACACTGCCACGAAGCTCACTTTGGGTGCCCGTCACAGCCTCTCTGTCTCGCCTGCCTCTCAGGGTTGTTGTGCGGATTAAATGAGAAGGGGGAAAACCGTGCGCACCACCTTGAACTCCTTGGAGGAAAAGGTGGGATTTAAAGGCAATAAATAAAAGAAAATAAGAGGAATAAACGCGACAGGAAGCGTTTTAACCTGCAGCTACGATTGCAAGAGCGCAGCCACGGACACAATCGCGCCATAGGAGAAAGTTCCGAGTTAAAACAAATCTGTGATCTTCTGAATCCGCGGAGGCGGAGTTAGAAAAGAAGCGGATACTGCAGGGGTC
Organism: Podarcis siculus; assembly: GCA_034642415.1. Taxonomy (NCBI): domain Eukaryota; kingdom Metazoa; phylum Chordata; class Lepidosauria; order Squamata; family Lacertidae; genus Podarcis; species Podarcis siculus. The sequence continues at coordinate 1,190,529 of JAXCMG010000046.1, read as the reverse complement.
CCAATCCAGCGGTAAATTCTGCGGCTCCGCAGAGGGCGCTCCCCTTCCTTTCGGGGGGATCGGGCGCAACAGAACTTCTCGCTGGATTGGGCCTCAAATCGCCAACTAGACTCCCCAAGTCTCAAGTCCTAAGCAAGTTCAGAGAAGTGGATCCGAATGAAGCCGACCAGACTTCCAGGACGGATAAAAGGAAACCGTTCTGGACGCAGGGCAGTTAAACTGTGGAACTCCTTCCCGCAGGACGCAGAGATGGCCACCAATTCGGATGGCTTGAAAAGAGGATTAGACAAATTCATGGAGGAGGCGGAGAGGACTATGAATGGCTCCTAGCCAGGACTGCACTTCCCTCCACAGTCAGAGGCACCAAAGGCACAGGAGGGGAGAATTGCTCTAGTACTCGGATCCTGTTTCCCACAAGAGGCATGTGGTGGGCTACTGTGGGAACAGGATGGTGGACTAAGATGGGCCCCTGGCCTGATCCAGCAAGTTCTTCTTACGCTCTTATGGCTATGGTTGCAAGGTGGCGGCCAGGCAAACGCTCAGGCCACAGGCGTTAATCCGGAGTTAAGAGAGGGCTCGTGTACCCACGGGGTTACAGAGAAGCCGATTGTGCCCCAGGTTACAAGGGAAATTGGATCTATCCGGAGGAGAGGGCCGAATCCGGCGGTAAATTCTGCGGCTCCACCTTCGTTTCAGTGGATCGTGCGCAGCAGAACTTCCCTCCGGATTGGCCCCCAAATCTCCACCTAGACTCCACAAGGCTTCAGTCCTGAGCAAATTCGGAGAAGCGGATCCGAGTGAATCCGACCAGACTTCCATTCGGCAGCCTGAAAAAGGAAGCAGCGCGCCTGGAGGTTTTCATGAACGGGTCTCTAGTCAGTTTCCTGGCTCCACGTCTGTCATTTCCACCCTCTCTGGAAGGAGCAAGCTCCTGCCCTTTGCAGCTGCTCCGGGAGAGTACCAATTCCTCCATGGGGAGGGAAGGAGGGATTCGCAAACGCCCCCCCGGTCACCCTCCCCTCCACCCGACGCCCACTCCTTCAGGCCAAAGATCTCCCTTGTGCGTTCGGACTTGCGAGCGCGCCTGTGGGAACTTTGCGTACCGATTCTCCGCTAACAGGGCATCTTTGCGGCCAGCGAAGAAATTTGGGGTTGCGTGTGTGTGCGCGCGCGCGTTGCGTGTCCTGTGGGAGCAAGTGTCGCCATGCCTCCTCCTCCTCCTCTTCTTTTAGCCCTCCCTCTGCAGACACGTGTCAGCCCCCTCACTTGGGGGGTAACCGATCCGCGCGCTTAATGGGGCGTCAAAAAGCGCCGGGCGCCTTTTTGCGGGGAGGGGGAGTTGATACACCCCTCCCTTGACGTCAGCAAAAGGCATTATAAAAGGGGGGCGTCGGTAGAGATCCCAGAAGCCACGATCTCCCCCCGTGAGCTTAGCAGCGATCCCAAGGAGCGGAGACGTCGCAGCAGCATCAGCAGCGCCACTCCACCGTCTCGCCCCGTCCCGTCGGGCTCTCCTGCGCTCTTCGCCTCCTTTCTCCGCTCGCTTTCCCCGGGAAAGAGCTGCTCTCTCAGACTTCGCCAACATGCTGACCTGCCGCCTCCAGTGCGCCCTCGCCCTGCTCGCCTCGGTCGCCTTGGCGCTGAGCACCGTGGCCGCCGCCCCCTCGGACCCGAGGCTCCGGCAATTCCTGCAGAAGTCGCTGGCCGCAGCGGCGGGGAAGCAGGTAAGGGACCCAGGAGTCCGAGGGAGGGTGGAGGGAGAGAAGGGCGTGGGGAGCAGAGCTAGAAAGAAACTGGAGAGTCTCTGAGCAGGTGCAGAATCCCCTTTCCTTATCACTACTTCCAAGCAGTGGGAGCTGCTGGATCAGACCCTAGACTTGCTTCCCCTTAATGCAGAGATAAACTGCCGCTGTCCATAGAGGTTCCACTCCTCAGTTATATAAAGAGCTAAAAGGAACAGCAGAAGATATCCCAAATGGGTGATTGACAACAGGTTATTTTATTTTATTAATTTAATAAGTTTTCCCCTAGAAATGGTAAATCCGGATGAACTGGGTGGGGATACAGGTTGGCATTTTGATGAAGCCCACTGCACCACGGAACTGCTGAGATAACTGTCACAGGTAGCACTGACCTCTCAGCAAATAACGGGTTGGAAGCGCCCTTACATGTACTTACTGGGGGTAAATCTATTTGCACTCAGTGGGGCGCTAGATGACCCAGACCTTCCAGACCTTTTACTAGATGACCCAGACTTTCCAATTCTACAGTTCTATGATTATATGCGTAAGCTTGTGCTGTAGCACAACAAACCTTCAAGTAGACAATGGCAGTAAAGGAGCAGCGTGAACTTAAAAAAATGAGTCCTAAAGCCAGCCTCAGATGCAACCACACCACAACCGAAATTCATCCCGCTCGCTGATATAGACATCTAGGAGACATGGCTGGGAGACGCAAATTCCAAAGGTCCTAGGACTTCCTCGACAGTTTGGGTGTGTCTTAGACTAAACTCTGATCAGGGGGAAGCCTGTAGCTCAGAGTCCAAGCATGCCATGCTCCGAGGTTTAATCCTTGGCCAAAGCTCAGTGACAGAACATCTGCTTTGCGTGCAGAACGTCCCAAACTCAATTGGCAACCTCTCTAGGTAGGGGTGGGAGAGACTCCTGCTGGAAACCACAGAGAGCCACTGGTCAGGGTAGACAACAGTGGGCTAGTTGGGTCAGCAGGTTCTGACCCAGTATAAGGCAGGTTCCCATGTTCCTTTTAAATCAGACCTGAATTCGGGACCATGAGAACTGGAATCCGTTTTATTTTTCAGCGGAAGAGCTCAGTGGTAGAGCATTTGCATCTGCGCTGATATTTCCCCACCCCACATTGTTGCCATCAGTTTCAAAAGCACATATAAACACATGCAACACTAGAGAAAAGCTTCCCCGGAATTTCCTAACAGCAGAAAGCATTTCTATGTTTTCACCCAGTCCTTTTATGTAATAGGGAACTGGCCAGGGCTAAGAGAGCTGTTTGGTGCGGAGCTCTCCGTGGTGCTGAAAAGAACATCACTCCAACAGCTCAGCCTGACCAAGGCTACTCAGAAGGAAGCCTTGCATCCTAGCGTTTACATTGCAGGCTTAAGAAAGGGACCAGAGGGATGTTGCAGAGGGGAAAGGAAGTTGGCTTCAATACCATGTAAGAGCACAGAGTTTCAGGGGCCAACTGTGTTGGCAAGCATCGGAACAAAGAAAGCTGCCTCACACCGACTGTTGGTCCATCTTGCTCAGTATTATCCACAGTGATTGGCAGAACCTTTCCAGGGTTTCAGACAGGGAGTCTTCCCCAGCTACCTGGAGATGTTTGGCTTTGACTCTGGGACCTTTTGCCGGTATGCTCTCTACCACTGAGCCAAGCAAATGTTTGAGCTGCACAAAATGACTCAATGCAATAGTGAGATGCCAATACAGTGGTACCTTGGGTTAAGAACTTAATTCGTTCCGGAGGTCCGTTCTTAACCTGAAACTGTTCTTAACCTGAGGTACCACTTTAGCTAATGGGGCCTCCCGCTGCTGCCGCGCCACCATTGTGCAATTTCTGTTCTCATCCTGAAGCAAAGTTCTTAACCCGAGGTACTATTTCTGGATTAGCGGAGTCTGTATCCTGAAGCGTCTGTAACCTGAGGTACCACTGTAACTCTTTTTAAAGGTGCTGGTCCAATAGCTGGAGAATCTTTTAAATTTTCTCTGTCTTTCCCACTGAAAATCTCCACCAGCTTAAAGAGCTGGTTCATACATGCTGTGACCTACCATTCAGAGTGGATCCAGATTCCTGCTTCCTTCCGCTTTTGTTAGATGCTGCCTTCTGCAATAGCTGCATCCGTAGGAAGCTGGTTTGCACTGAGTCAGACCATTTGGTCCCTCTAGCCCAGTGTTGTCTACACTAAGTGGCCATGGTTCTGAGGCATGTTTCAGGTGGGGAGTTTCTTCCAGCCTTAAGTGGAGACAACGGGGATTGAACCTGGGACCTTCTGTGTGCCAAGCAGATCCTGTACTATTGAGCTAGGGTCCTTCCATTTGGCAGTGGTTGCCAAAGGGACTGCGGAATGGCAGGTGCTGGCACTGCCCTCCACCCCCAAGCCATGAACATTTCCCTTTCAGAAAATGTGATGGCCTCAAAATCCACTACATGGTGAACCTCTCTAGATGATGGGCCTCCTGTTCAGAGCCAGTCCTACTGTGGGTGGTGATCACATGGAAGATCCAAACCAACCTCTTTTCCTTGGATCAATTATTGTACAGATCACAGCTCCGTCTGCAAATAATTGGCGGGGGGGATAGGAGAGGGTATGAGGTGAGATCTTCAGATCTGCCTTGGTTGATCTGACGAAAGTTCACCCAGTCCAGCATTTGCCCGCAATTGCCAGCCAGAAGCTTCTGGAAAACTGAGAAGAAAATTTACTATTTTCAGCTGTTGTTTGCCCCCCCCCAAAGAAAACCTCACCTCTGGTACTGAGAGGCAAAATGTGTCTGTACATGAAGACGTCTTTAGCTATGTTCTTCAGCAGCCGCTTCTGGATCCGTCTTATATGATCTAATCTAATACTGAAGTCGGACCCCTAGTCCATCATCTTGCTCAGCATGGCTGACACTGACTGGCAGTCGCTCCCCAGGATGTAGGTGGGTTGTCTCCCAGCCCTGTCTGGTTTGAACCCGGGGTCCTCTGCAAGCCAAACAGATGCTTTCTCTCTCTCTCTTTTTAAAACCATAATATTTATTAATTTTCAATAGACATAACAAAAAAGAGAATATGCAACAACACAACAACAACACAATAAAAAAGTGAAAAATAAGAAAAAAGAATAACAAACTTAACATAACTAAACAGAAAAAAAGAAACTCAGCCAATTAATTAAAATCCATTTTCATAAACATTTTAGTTGACTTCCTCTAATCTCCTCCATCTGAATTTCCTCTGAATTTGAATGTAGCAGTTTTCAATATCATTATTTCATAAAACAATATTACAGATATTCCAATTTCTTTACCTTTCTTATAGTACATTTTCTTATTTATACATTTAAGTTTAATTTAATCCTAAGCCTGATTGGTTCTTTCAAGTGGTTACATATCTTTAATATTAGATTATTTATTCAAATAGTCTTTAAATTTCTTCTTGGTAGTCCTCTTCTTTCTGGTCGCGGATTCTCCCAGTGAGATCAGCCAACTCCATAAATTCCATCATCTCAAACAGATGCTTTCTCATGGAGGTATGATCCTTCCCAATTAGGAACATGAGAAACTGTGTTATAACGAGTCAGATCAGTGGTCCATCCAGGTCAGGAGACGGCAATGGCTCTCCAGGGTTTCAGGCAGAAAGGGGCCTTTCCAAGGATGGAGTGGGGAATCTCTGGACCGCAGACCAAACATGGCCCACCAGGCCTCTCCATCCAGCCCAGGCCACACACCCTCTTCCCAGACCACACCCCTCCCCAGCTCTGCTTTGTGCCTTCCTTGAACACCTTTACCTGACTAGAATGTCTCCTTCAACTTGCCTGCCTCAATGGAGGTGTGTGGATAGGGGCGTAGCCTAGAAGAAGAGTTTGGATTTGATATCCCACCTTTCACTCCCGAAGGAGTCTCAAAGCGGCTAACATTCTCCTCTCCCTTCCTGCCCCACAACAAACACTCTGTGAGGTGAGTGGGGCTGAGAGACTTCAGAGAAGTGTGACTGGCCCAAGGTCACCCAGCAGCTGCAAGTGGAGGAGCGGAGACGCGAACCTGGTTTACCAGATTATGAGTCCACCACTCTTAACCACTACATGAGAATGTAAGATTCACACCTGTTGCTCCGCCCTCTGTTGTCTTTGGCTCCACCCACTACTGGCATGTTACCACCAGAACATTTCCCATGAGGTCATGTGAAAGATTCCTCACTGCCATTCTAGGTCCTCTTCAAGCCGTGCCTTTGTCCGAGATGAAATGAATGAAAATAGAAGGCATTGTCCAGGGATACAGAACCAATTTCTGCCCCAGTGGCTCATGTGGTCATCATAAAAAAACAACTATTGACATGAGCCTCTCTCTTGTCTGATATGCAATATTGGTTAATTGGTTTTTTGTGTGTGTGTCAAAAAGCACAAACATAACAAAAAGAGAGAAAACAGCAACAACAAGTGAAAGTGTAAACCATAAAGCATCTCAGCAGCCTGGGAAGACAAAAGGACAAAGATATAGTGCAGTCATTCATTTTATAAAACTGATTGTAAAAGAAAACCTCAAAGCAGTTTACAAAGAGAATAAAGCAAAAAAATTATCAGTCAAATCAGTTAAAACATCTCTTTAAGATATTCAAAAGGTAAAACTGGCAATGAAATGCAGTAAAAACAGACTCACACATGCATCAGCTGTCTAAATATCTGGGTAGGTTTGCCCAGACAAAAATGTTTTTTTTTTTTTTTTGCAGGTGGTTAAAAGAGTACAGTGCAGGTACCTGTCAATAGCCAGGGAGTTTAAAGTGTAGGTGCTGATTTCTCACAAATGCGGAATGAGTATTATGTGGCACCTGTAACGGTGCCAGCTGCAAAGGAGTAATCTAGTATTGACTCATGCAAAGATTCCCTTTTAACAACAAACAAAATCAAGGTATTCTCTACCTCTGAGTCCCATCGTTATTGAGAATAGAGGTTCTGTGAAATCTGGTATGAGCCAGACATTTGCACACACTGGTGGCCCTGAGATGCAAGGAATCATGCCATATATTGATATATACTGAACTCAGTCCCCCCTCTCTCTCCCTCTCCCCTTCTCTCTTCCTCAAAGGAATTGGCCAAGTATTTCCTGGCAGAATTGCTCTCAGAACCAAGCCAGACGGACAACGAGGCCCTGGAATCAGATGATTTGTCCCGCGGAGGCGATCAGGATGAGGTGAGGCTGGAGTTGGAGAGATCGGCCAACTTGAACCCAGCTCTGGGACCCAGAGAACGCAAAGCCGGTTGCAAGAACTTCTTCTGGAAGACCTTCACATCCTGTTAGCTCGATAAACCTCTTCTTTTCCCCCTGTCTCCACCTCCAGCCTCTCCTTTCTTTCCCAGTCCCTTCATGCCAGGAGCTGAAGACTGTATTGTATAAAATTCATTGTTAAGGTAATATGAAAAGGAAAAAAAAATACACACCTCACTTTGATTTTGAAGTTGTTTTAATAAAACATTCAGTTTCAATTGTACACAATTTCCTTGGCGTTTGTGATTTCTGACTATTTCTTCGTGACACACTGACCCCCACCCCCCATCCCACATTGCAAGTCACTCTGATGTGCCCTTTTAAATCCCTTCTTGCAATAAAGTTTATGCTTCAAAGTGTCATGGTTATAAATTTTCTTTCTGTCCTTCTGTAGAGTTCAGGAGAAAAAGCAATGTCATGATGGAGACCTCTAAAACCATCCTTGACTCTGGTCATCTTGAGTTTCTCTGGTTTTAGGAGGATTGAGTCCAGTGCAGGCTCTTCAATTTAATATTTGTTTAAGTGGAGATGTCAGGAGGTCTTTTACAGGCCAAGGACATCCTTGAAGAAGAAGAAGAGGAGTTTGGATTTGATATCCCGCTTTATCACTACCCGAAGGAGTCTCAAAGTGGCTCACATTCTCCTTTCCCTTCCTCCCCCACAACAAACACTCTGTGAGGTGAGTGGGGCTGAGAGACTTCACAAAAGTGTGACTGGCCCAAGGTCACCCAGCAGCTGCAGGTGGAGGAGCGGAGACACAAATCCGGTTCACCAGATTACGAGTCTACCACTACACCACACTGGCTCTCCACACCACACTGATGTTGGCCTTCATGCTTAAGACGTGTGTCTGCAAAAAAAATAAAAATGAGAAGGAATTTCCAGAATGATTAGACACGTACCATTTTCACAGATAAGACATTTTGGCAGTGAAATAAACTGACCACACAAATGTTTTAAAGTATATTGGCTCTCGCCTTAAGATATTAAAATTTGTCCTGGTGGGAATCAGAAAAGTCAGCTATCAGTAGCTGTTAGAAAAGAGAGAGACACCAGTGTGATGAAACCTTTCTAGCTCAGCCTTCCATAACTCAGTGTCTTCCAGATGTTTTGGACTACGCATCCCATAATTGTTAGCCACATTTGGCCATGTTGACCAGGGTTGATGGGAGTCGTAGTCCAAGAGATCTGGGTTGGGGAAGACTGTTTACATTATCTGCTAAGGTGTGGTTTGGTAATTAAATATGTTGTTCTGAATATCTTTCATAAGAAAAGCTTGTTGGATCAGGCCAATAGCCCATCTGTTCCAGCATTTGTCAAACATATTCTGCAATAATCAATCATCTCTCATGCAAATTCTCCTAGCAGTTAATGACAATCATATATACCAGCAGAGGATGTAACCCAATGTCCAGTACAGTGGTACCTCGGGTTAAGAACCAAACATATTCTGCAAATGTTGGGAAAACAGTTCTCACCAGTCCAGGCCTGCACCGCCATAACAGTTGGGAAGTTCCACGTTCTCTTGTTTTGTCAGTTTAAAACGTGTTGCTAGACCACAAGGATTGAATGCATTGGAGGAGATGTGGAGTATCATTAAGGTTTCCTTTTATTTATTAACTGCTGTTAACAAATCTTAACTGCTGCCTCCCTTGCTTTGGGAGGAATGGGGCTCAAGCTGAGCTGTATCGTGAAATCAGTGGACAAATGGGTTTTTCTGAAAGGTTCCTGAGCGATGTCAAGGAGAAGTGGAACTAAACTCATGGCTAACATAAACTCTTGAATAATATCTCCTCTGCGAATGATAGATTTCTCTGAATCATATCAAATACTGAAGCAAAGTCCCCAGCGCTTGAAAAAACAACAATCATCTCTCATGCAAATGATCCTAGTAGTTAATGACAATCATATATATCAGCAGAGGATGTAACCCAATGTCCAGTACTGTGTTGAAAATATCATCCTCACATGTTGTGTTCTGGACTGGCCCAGAGTTGTCTGGTAGCCAGACAGCTGCTTGCATTGCAGAAAGTCCCAAGTATCTCCCTTCAACACATTCACAAATACTTGGCTCTCAAGTGACAAGGAATGGAAAAGATCCTTGTCTCCCTTGGATCATACAAAGCTATGGCCAACTAGAGCTGGAAAGATGCAGCAATGGGCTGATCCATTAAGAGGCAGCCTCATGTCTTCACCATCAAATAATTTTTCCCTAATTAAAAGCAATAAAAGATGCTCCCTTTATAATGGACACCCTTATAATGGACAGCAACTTAGATTCTCCTCCTCCTCCTCCTCCTCCTCCTCCTCCTCCTTCTTGGCTCCCCCCCTTTTCTTTTGAATAATACTTTATGTAGAATTCAACAATAACAAAGGAAAAAACCACAGTAGTTGCTACATCAATTCATTACAATTAACCAATTTTAACAATGTTGTTGTTTAGTCGTTTAGTCGTGTCCGACTCTTTGTGACCCCCTGGACCAGAGCACGCCAGGCACTCCTGTCTTCCACGGCCTCCCGCAGTTTGGTCAGACTCATGCTGGTAGCTCCGAGAACACTGTCCCACCATCTCGTCCTCTGACGTCCCCTTCTCCTTGTGCCCTCCATCTTTCCCAACATCAGGGTCTTTTCGAGGGAGTCTTCTCTTCTCTTGAGGTGGCCAAAGTCTTGGAGCCTCAGCTTCAGGATCTGTCCTTCCAGTGAGCACTCAGGGCTGATTTTCTTAAGAATGGATAGGCTTGATCTTCTTGCAGTCCATGGGACTCTCAAGAGTCTCCTCCAGCACCATAATTCAAAAGCATCAATTCTTCGGCGATCAGCCTTCTTTATGGTCCAGCTCTAACACTTCATTTATGTATTTTAACAATACATAAATAGTAATAGAAAAATTACACAACATCACTTTTAACTTACTGAAGTTTTCCTATTACACTTTTATCTCTTTCTTAACATATCAAAAAGAGAAAGTCCAAGAAAGGCTTATTTATCTTCTTGCCTTATAAGGTCTTAAGAACATAAAAAGAGCCTTCTGGATCAAACCAATGGCATATCTAGTATCTGTGGGAATGTTCAGGGAGGCAGGAGAGGGTACATTGTTTATCAATATCCTTCCTAACTTGCGCTAGCAAGTTTCTTAACTTTTTTTCTCCCTCTCTCAGAACACCAGAACTTAATACCCTCCAAGTGTCCCAATTTTCCAGGAACAGACCCGGAATAGCGAAAGCCATCCCGGCTTCTGATTTGATCTCAGAATGTCCCTCTTTCCCCCACCAGTGCTGGCCCCACCAAGCTCAGGGAGGACGATGAGGTGGCGCTTGTTCTGAGTGCGGCAGTGGCAGCAATGAGGGAGGATTCCATTGCTTTCCATGGACTGCCACTGCCAGCTTCCTCCTTGGGGCAGCTTGTAGCAACTGCTGGAGAACGGGCAAAGAGGGGAGAGGTTGCTGTGGCCGAGGCCCAGCCTTGCATGATGTGCTGGCTCCTAGGGGCAGGAAGGGGTGCCATCTTGCCCTCGGGATTGTGGGTGCCTGCCACCGCAACTGACATGGGTGACATCACACACACACGGCTGCACGTAGCGTGTGTGACGTCGCATGCACTAAGTTGTTTTTTTAATGCAACTTCACAAATTGTTTATTCAGTCAGAACAAATTATCAGTACACATTTAATTTCGTAGATATGCAACTCGGTTGTAACAAAAGTCTAAGATCGCATCCTGCACTTACAAAGTAACATTTATTGGAAAAAGTCAGTAGCAAAAGAGCATATACGATAAAAACTGCATGCCAAACATTAACGTTTTACTAGCCAAAGGAAACAAAACCAAGACATCGTCATAGAAGTCTTCATTGCAAAAACAAAAACAAAAAAACAAAAAACAAAACTGAAATACTAAAATGCATAATAAATTTATCAGAACAAAGAAATTCTTATACAAGATACATTTCCTATTTAGTTTCCCTTTATAAAAAGGCACTTTGTTTATAGCTAAAATTGATTAATGGTCTTGTTAAGCCTCTCTTTATAATCAATGTATTTCAAGTTTTCTGTAAAAACCCTTTGATATAAACATTATTAGTGCGTATTTTTGTATTAATCAGTTAACTATTGCCTTTCCTATTTTAAAATAAGGATCTTGAGTGCTGGAAAAAACACTGGGTTTGCACATAGTACTTAAGTATCAGACATATGACTTCATGGTGCCACAGCACAATAAAAAAATTCCAACTCATTTTCCTTGTCACACGCACTATTTGAGGCATGTGCATGTGATGTCACACGCCCACATTGCAGTGGCGGCATCTCCTATTCTTCCTGTTCTCTATAGCCTTTTCTGTTAGAATTCCTGCTCCACGATTGCAGTCATGGAATTGTTGTCTATCACATGACTGTGTTTGTTTTGACTCCACAGAGTGGGAAGTGACGGAGACAGGATGTTTGTGTTACTGTGCTCCGTGAAGTATTTCAGTATGTCAGGAGGGCAACCAAAATGGTCAAAGGCCTGGAAACGATGCCTTATGAGGAACGGCTAAGGGAGCTGGGCATGTTTAGCCTGGAGAAGAGGAGGTTAAGGGGTGATATGATAGCCATGTTCAAATATATAAAAGGATGTCACATAGAGGAGGGAGAAAGGTTGTTTTCTGCTGCTCCAGAGAAGCGGACACGGAGCAATGGATCCAAACTGCAGGAAAGAAGATTCCACCTAAACATTAGGAAGAACTTCCTGACAGTAAGAGCTGTTCGACAGTGGAATTTGCTGCCAAGGAGTGTGGTGGAGTCTCCTTCTTTGGAGGTCTTTAAGCAGAGGCTTGACAACCATATGTCAGGAGTGCTCTGATGGTGTTTCCTGCTTGGCAGGGGGTTGGACCCGATGGTCCTTGTGGTCTCTTCCAACTCTATGATTCTATGATTCTATGATACTATGAGTTCAGCCTACACTCGAGTAGGACCCTGGCAGAGACACATGCCCGACTGGCATGTTCCCTCCCTCCTGGTCGAGCCCCACTCCCCCAGAAAAAGATGCTTCACCGGCTGGCTGTGGAAGGCAGAGCTGAACTGTGGGTGCCCGGCCTCCACAATTATATTATTGTGGATGCCCAAGCACCCATGGCCCCTTGGAGTTGGCTCCCATGGGCAGGGGCAGGGTTGCTCTGGGTGGGAAGAAAGGGGAGCTGAGCAGACTGCAAGAAGTCTTGATATTTTTATAAAAATGCTTTGTGCGTCCGTATCTAATCTTGCCCCTTTCTAAAAGTGATTTATTGGTGTGTGTACAGTGGTACCTCAGGTTACAGAGGCTTCAGGTTACAGACTCTGCTAACCCAGAAATAGTACCTCGGGTTAAGAACTTTGCTTCAGGATGAGAACAGAAATCGTGCAGCAGCGGCGCGGCAGCAGCAGGAGGCCCCATTAGCTAAAGTGGTGCTTCAGGTGAAGAACAGTTTCAGGTTAAGAACGGACCTCCGGAACAAATTAAGTTCTTAACCTGAGGTACCACTGTATTTCTTTTGGTAAAATTACCTAAGAATAAAATTCAATTCATAAACTTTATTGGGACGCGGGTGGCGCTGTGGTCTAAACCACAGAGCCTAGGGCTTGCCGATCAGAAGGTCAGCAGTTCGAATCCCCCCAACGGGGTGAGCTCCCATTGTTCGGTCCCAGCTCCTGCCAACCTAGCAGTTCAAAAGCATGTCAAAGTGCAAGTAGATAAATAGCAGGAAGGTAAACGGGGTTTCTGTGTGCTGCTCTGGTTGGCCAGAAGTGGCTTAGTCATGCTGGCCACATGACCCGGAAACTGTACGCCGGCTCCCTCAGCCAGCTCTCACTGGATAGGTTTGATCTTCTTGGAATAAAAAGTACAAAATTAGAAGTGCATAGAGTAAGACACACACACACACCACACAGTCCACACACACACACACACACACACACACACACACGAAATAGTACCCATGTAGATCAAAACAAAACAAAACAAACAATATTGTATACATTACACAAAGGGGGGATTGTTATTGTAGATAACCATTGCATAGTTAAACTATGGAACTCACTCCCACAAGAAGCAGTCACCAACCTGGATGGCTTTAAAAGGGGATTAGACCAACTCACCTTGCCGACAAAGGCGCGTATAGTTAAAGCTCTGGTTTTCTCAGTAGTGATGTTTGGAAGTGAGAGCTGGACCATAAAGAAGGCTGATTGCCAAAGAATGGATGCTTTTGAATTATGGTGCTGGAGGAGACTCTTGAGAATCCCATGGACTGCAAGAAGATCAAACCTCTCCATTCTGAAGGAAATCAGCCCTGAGTGCTCACTGGAAGGACAGATCCTGAAGCTGAGGCTCCAAGACTTTGGCCACCTCATGAGAAGACAAGACTCCCTGGAAAAGACCCTGATGTTGGGAAAGATGGAGGGCACAAGGAGAAGGGGACGACAGAGGGCGAGATGGTTGGACAGTGTTCTCGAAGCGACCAGCATGAGTTTGACCAAACTGTGGGAGGCAGTGGAAGACAGGAGTGCCTGGCGTGCTCTGGTCACAAAGAGTTGGACACGACTAAATGACTAAACAACAACAAAGACAAACTCATGGAGGAGGAGAAGGCAAATTGATGGCTACTAGCCATTCTGGCTATGTTCTCACTTTACTTTCCTAGGAAGCAGACCTTTGAACACCACTTTCTGGGAACTGCAGGTGGCCATGGTGCTGTTGTGCTCATGTTGTGCCTGCAGGCTTCCCAGAAAAGGCATTGGGTTTGGCCGCTGTGACAACAGGATGCTGGATTAGATGGGCCATTGGCCTGATCCAGCCGGGCTCTTTTCATGTCCTGATAGATGGTGAGGGAAAGGGCTGCGTGCGCACTTTCGTTTCCTCCCAAGAAAACAGCAGCTTCTCGCTTACCCCGCCTCCCACTTTCTGATTCCCTAAGAGCTTTTCACTCTCGGCAAATAAATGGCAACAAATTCTCTCCGTGTGCCGGAGGCTAAACAAATAAACAGGCAAGCAAACAGGAGCACACACTTATGATTCATTCTTTATTCTGCAATCAGAGCTCAAGCACATTTCCCAGAAGAAACAATTTGTAGAAAAGCACCGGTTTCCTTTGCACAAATTGTTAGGCTTCGTATTAGGGTTCAGCGAGGAGGAATAGGCTTGAGATGCAAACATTTCTTTCTAATGCAAGACTTTTGGCCGCAGAGGTCAAAATATATGGTGCTGTGCCAGGTGCCCATTATGTGCAACAAAGGTTTTGCTAAGCTACTTATCCGACCCAGCAGGACTGCCTGGATCTAGTTGCCTGTTGACACCAGACCCAGTTTTCAGGGGAAAAGCATGATCTGAAGAGAGCAGTATAGAAATGATGATTTTTGAGCGCTAGGGCCCCTTCCTTGAGCAAAAAACCAAGCAGATTGTAGGGAAAGACCTGCCAAAAAAGTTGAAAAACATCTTCATGTATGCGACAACGGCCGCAAGAGTTCTGGTAGCACAAGGATGGAAGACTGAAGAAACCCCAACTAAAGAATCATGGCAAGAAAAATTGATGGACTATGCAGAACTGGCAAAACTGACCTATAAACTACGGGACAAGGATAACTGTGACTTTAAGGATGAATGGGAACCCTTTACAAAGTATGTGAAGACGCAACAAAGCGAACTGGACTCCTTGGCAGGTTTTGAATAAACATTCACAAACTTTTTATTGATAACAATCAGCTAAATAGTTTGAGGATCTATACAACTTTGTAACATGCAGAAAACAGCAGTCTCAGAGAAACCAAAGACTGGAACTGAAGGAAGTCGGGGGGTGGGGTGGGGTGGGTTTTGTGGGGGGGGGAGGGAGGAAAAATGGTGGGGGTAACAAGGATGATATGTTTTGGGATAATATGTCTTGTTATAATTTTGAATATTTTTTTTAAAAAATTAATAAATAATAAAAAACCACTTAGCAGATGTCTCACACAAAATGAGAGCAAAAATTGCAGAGTTAGCAAAGAAATTTGCATACTATGCAGATTAGATCACCCAGGTTAGTGAAGTGGGACATGAAAACCCCCCTTGAGGCAGAATTCTGTTCCGCCATCCATGCATTCGTTCTATATGCATTTGTTGTATGGATGGGATGAAAACTGAGTAAAACAAACACAAGGATTAAATACCTAACTTTCCTTAGGAAGCTATTAGAGGCAAGAAGGCTTCCTTCAAAAGATGGAACAGTGAGGAATGCTAAAAAAGAATTTGAGGAACACAGTGCTAAAAACATTAAGACCAACAACAAGTTCTTTAAATATATTAGGAGCAGGAGACCATCTAGGGAGGTGGCTGGACTCAAGGATGACACTCTAACTACTATAGGATACTATAGCTACCCACCACTGATGAACAAAGTGAAATAGAAGGGAGATGGTGATAATAGAATCATAGAATTACAGACCTGGAAGGGGTCCTAAGGGTCAACTACAATTCTACGCTTCTGTGTTTCTTTGTGTACTGTTTAACTTGGTCCACAGCTGAAGAACCCCTAGCAGATCCAACTTCTGCTTAAAAACCTCCAAGGAAGGAGAGTTCACCACCTCCTGAGGGAGACCGTTCCACTGTCAAATGGCTCTTACCATCAGAAAGTTCTTCCTAATGTTTCAGAATCTCCTTGGCTGTCATTTTAATCCATTGGGTCAGTTCTACCTTCCGAAGCAGCAGAAAACAAGCTTGCTCCCTCTTCCTTGTGATAGACCTGCAGCTATCTGAAGACAGTTCTCATATCTCCTCGGAGTCTCCGCTTCTCTGGGCTAAACACCCCAACTCCCCCCAACCGTTCCTCATAAAGCTTCATTTCCAGACTATTGGCCATTTTGGTTGCCCTCCTCTGCCCACTTTCCAGCTTGTCAACATCCTTCTTAAATTGTGGCACCCAGAGCTGGACACAGGACTCCAGGAGTGGTCTGACCAAGGTAGACTAGATCTGGACACTAGACCTCAACAAGCTTGGAATAGAATTAGAAGAGAAGAAGAAGAGTGTGGATTTGATATCCTGCTTTATCACTACCCTAAGGAGTCTCAAAGCGGCTAGCAATCTCCTTTCCCTTCCTCCCCCACAACAAACACTCTGTGAGGTGAGTGGGGCTGAGAGACTTCAGAGAAGTGTGACTGGCCCAAGGTCACCCAGCAGCTGCATGTGGAGGAGCGGGGAAGAGAACCCGGTTCACCAGATTACGAGTCCACCGCTCTTAACCATTAGAATTAGCTTTTGATGATGATGATTTAAAATTATCTCCCAACCTTCATCCTGAGGGCCCATGGCGGGTTTCAATAATTAACGCACCATGTCAAACAACATAGTTGTTTTTAACTTACAAGTCCCACATCCCACTCTGGAGGTTTTCATGGTGGTTGCAAGACTTTCTCCCTTCCTGACTTTTCTTTCCTCTGCTGCTGCTGCTGCAAGCTCCTGGCTAGGGTCCTGATGACATCACAATGAGCCCAGCCTGCCTCCGGGCAGAAGCCACCGCTCACCAGCGGGAGCAGCAACCCCTCAGGAAGGGCCCCTTCCCCAAGGTGTGGGAACCATCACCTCCTTTCTGGAGGGGCCCAGGGAGGAGGCTGGGGGGCAGCCAGAAGACTTGAGGGTCCTTCCGCCACCTCTCTTACTCCCCGGAATGTCCTCTGCCCTCCCTGGTCTGAGGGCCGCCCAAGGGAGGACAAAGCCACCATGCCCCGCATGGCTAGCCAAAGTTCTAGAACTCAAGGTGAGCCAAGATGCTAGATCCAAGGACTGCGCCAGAGGCGGAACTCTCAGAGGAATCATGTGAGCTGGAAGCTGCCGCTGTCCTCCCAGCATCCTGCCTCCGGGACATGGACAGCAGTAACTGGAAGGAGCGGATTTCTTGCCTGGAGGTGTTTGAGAAGGCCGTGGAGAAGATGGATAAGAGCCAGATGCCCTGCCAGGCGCTTGTGAGACTGCTGGACAAGGAGCCCGGATGGAACGAGACCAAGTTGCAGGTGATGCAGAAAAGGTTGCACATCGTCACCCTCATCGCCCAGAGGGGGAACTTCTCCAAGACCACGGCCCAGTTTGTTCTGGGGAAGCTGGTGGACAAGATCGGGGATGTCATCTGCAGTGGTGACACTAAGGAAGCTCTGACGGCTGTCGCGGAAGCCTGCGGGTTGCCCTGGACAGCGAGGAAGGTGGTGGAAGCGGCCTTCTTGCAAGACAGCCCCAGGACCCACTCGGAAACACTCAGCTGGCTGACTGGTGCCATCAAGGACTTTGGCTTCGACAGCTTGGAGGCCCAAGACTTTATTGGCTACATTAAAGCTGCCTTGACTGCTGCTCACCCGGACGAGAGAGCTTCTGCCTTCGGCCTCCTAGGGGTGATGTACCTGTATGTCGGAGCCCCGCTGAGGGGCTTCTTTGAGGATGAGAAGCCGGCTTTGCTCTCCCAGATTGACATGGAGTTTGAGAAGGTGAGTGGTCAGCATCCGCCCCCTCCAACACGAGGCCGCTGCAAATTCTGCAGGGACAGTGGGAGCGAGCAGAGAGGGGGCGATGCTCAGCCCTGCAAGAGAAGTGATGCTGTTGACATTAGCCAGAAGATCTCCAAGGAGCTGATGTCAAAGATGCAGGACACGAGTTGGAAGGTCCGGAAGGAAGGGCTTGAGGAGGTTTCCAGGATCCTCAGCAATGTCGGGTCCATCCAGCCCAGCCTGGGGGACCTCCCCATCGCCTTGAAGGCTTGCCTGCACGACTCCAACAAAGCCCTTGTGAAGCAGACGCTCTCTGTCCTCCAGCAGCTGGCCAAGGTAATGGGCCCAGGCATTAGGCAGCACGTCAAGACTCTGGGGATGTCCATCATCGCCATCTTGAGGGACAGCAAAAGTGGTGTGCGTGCTGCAGCTCTCATGACTGTGGAAGCCTGGGCTGAGCAGACTGGCATGAAAGAATGGCTGGAAGTGGAAGATCTTTCTGCAGATCCAAAGAAGGAGAGTTTCTTCCAAAGGCAGGGGCTCCTGGGTTGGCTGGTGGAGAAGCTGCCGTCTTCCAGCTCCGCCACCAACGACCTGCTCCGTTGCGTGCCCCACCTCTACTCTGCCCTGGAGGACAACCATGAGGACATGCACAAAGCAGCCTACGATGCTGTGCCATTCTTTGTCCTCCAGCTTGGCTTTGAGAGGATGGCCGAAGCTGCCAACAAGCTGAAGCCGGCTTCCAAAGACCAGGTCCTCTCTCTGCTGGAGCAAACCCAAGCTGGTCATCCAGCAAAGCCCACCCGGCCTTTCCCCAAATCCCTTTCGAAGCTACCGCGGGGCAAGTCTTGGCCCAAATCCATCTTGGCTTCTCCCCAGCAGTGCAAGCCAGTCTCCTCCTCAACAGAGAACTTAGGAGCCAGCGATGGGGGCATGGATGTCAAGAAAGCCAAGTCGGAAGGCGCCGTCCCCAAACCAAAGAAGCCACCAAATGTGAAGCCGCAGGTGAAGCTCAGCATGAAGGAAGACATCAGTAAGCTGGGCCCCATCTTCATCATCGTCCCCAAAGCAAAAGAGCAGAGGGCAAAGGACGAGAAGGCCCTGAAGGTGCTGAGGTGGAATTTTAGCAGCCCCAACAGCAAATATGTGGAGCAGCTCAAGGCCCAGATGTGCACCTGCTTCTCCACCTGGCTGCAGGAGGAGCTCTTTCACTCCAATTTCCAGCACCACATCAAGGCGCTGACCGTGATGACCAAGCACTTGGAGAGTGAGAAGGATGGGGTCATCAGCTGCCTGGACCTCATCCTGAAATGGCTCAGCCTGCGGCTCTTTGACACCAACACATGGGTGCTGATGAAGACCTTGGAATACTTAAAGAAACTCTTCAGTCTCCTGATTGAGGAGAGGTACCAGCTGATGGAGAACGAGGCTGCTTCCTTCCTGCCCTACCTCCTTCTGAAGTTGGGAGGGACAAAGGAGTCCATCCTCAAAGAGGTGCGGGCGATCGTGAAGCAGACCACCCTGATCTACCCGGCCGCCAAGACTTTCTGCTTCCTCCTGGAGGGAGCCCAGGCTAAGAATGCTAACCAGAGGGTGGGGTGCTTGAAAGAGCTTGGTTGGCTGCTCAAGACGTATGGTCCAGAAGTGTGTCAGCCAAACCCAAGCAAAACCCTGAAGACCCTGATCACCTTGACGGGAGACTCAAACAATGCTGTCCATTGCACGGCCTTGAAAGTCATCGCCATTGCCCGGGACGTCTATGGAGTTGAGACCTTCAAGGCCATTGGGAACATCTCTGACAAGCACATGAACTTGCTGGAAGGGAGCATGAAAGATGCAGCTGCCAAGCAAGTCAAGGAAGAAACAGTGGACACCCAGGTCTTCAACCTGAGTCTTAGGCTGGGGTCCTTAGAAGGGTACAAACAAAGCCACGGAGCTGGTGGCAGCCACACAGGGGGAGAACATCTGGCTTCCCATGCAGACCAAGCTGGGGGGCAGAATGTCAGTGATGGCATGGCCTCCTGCAGAAGTCCAAAAGCAGTTGATGTTGTCCCCTACCGGACTGAGAACCCCAACATCAACATGATCATCTGCCGCGTAGCCAGCGGCAGCACCAGCACCAGTATTGAGGCACTTTTGCAGATCCAGGAGATTTTAAAGCAGGAGGACCAAGCAGAAACCTTGTCTGGCCATATCAACCCATTCCTGATTGCAACGCTCCGGCAGCTGAAGTTCATCCACCAGCTCCACGTGATGGCGGAGGAGGAGATGAGGACTCAGAAAGTCATGGAGCTTTACAGCTGCATCATCTCCAACATGGTCTCCCTCTTCCAGGTGGAGAGCCTCGCCCAGGAAGCCTCTGCTGGGGTGCTGAAGGACCTCCTGAGCAGCCTCATTGCCTTGCTGCTGGATTCTCCCGTTGAAGAGGTCCAGGAAGAGCAGGGCACCGCCCAGTCTATCAGCCACTTGATAAGCAAGGTGCTGGAGAAATCAGACCACAACAGGCTTCTCAGCTCTCTGCTGCTGCTGCTCCATGAAGGCTTGAATGCCCCCACTGACCTGGTGGCCTTTTCTGAGATGGTTGCCAAGTGCTTGTGGAAAGCCATCAAGTTCCTGCCACAAACCATCGGCAGCATCAATCTGGACCAGCTTCTGCTGGACATCCACGTCTTCATGAAGGCAATGCCCAAGGAGAAGCTGAAGCAGTACTCGAGCAACTACCCATTCCGAGCCCTGAAGTCTCTTCTGAACACTCTTTGCAAGCTGAAGGGTGCAGAGATCATGGGTCACCTGACGCAGATCAAGAACAGAGATGAGTCTGAGTTGGAGGACCACCTGTGGAAGGTCGTGGAGCACTTGTCAGAGCAGGCTGCTGTCCATCAGGACAAGGGCTCTCCTCACCCAGATGAGCACAAAGCAAATGAGACTCTGGCAGCTATTTTCAAGAAGATCAACTGCAAGGAGACAGCCAGGGCGGGCCTTGAGGAACTGTATGAATACAAGGGGGGAAACCCACAGGCAGACTTGGAGCCTTTCTTGAGAAACAGCTCGCTCCTTTTCCGGAGCTATGTCAAGCACGGTTTGGCAGTTATAGGGACAGAGAGACAAAGCAAACAGAAGAGCTCTTCTCCTGCAGAAAGTGGCTTAGAGTGATGCTAACAGTACAGACCCCCGTTGCCTAAGAAAAGAGAAAGAAACCTCAAGTATGGAGTCCAAGAAGCAGAAGGTCAATGACTTGGCCAGGCATGCTTTCCACTGGCCCTCCCTCTCCAGCCAGCAGATCATTCTCAAGGTGAAAAACTAAACAATAAAATCAACTGCCTACCTAACACACCAGAGGTGCCATCATTGAAATCATGCTTGGGTCATTGGGGCTGGATTGATGGGTTTTCTCTCATAACACTAGAATTCCTGAACATCCAATGAAGCTGAATGCTGGAAGATTCAGGACAGGTAAGGTGGGAATGTTCAGGGTGGCAGGAGAGGATATATTGTCTATCAATATCCTTCCTAGTTTACAAACTATTCGGTTTACAAATTCCACAAAACTGGAAGTAGTGTCCCGGTTTGCGATCTTTACCTCGGTCTAAGAACAGAAGCCGAATGGTGGAAGGGCACTGGCGGCAGGAGGCCTCATTAGGGAAAGCGTGCCTCAGTTTACGAATGGTTTCGGTTTAAGGACAGACTTCCGGAACGGATTAAGTTCGTAAACCGAGGTACCACTGTAGATGACCAAGCACTTGGAGAGTGAGAAGGATGGGGCCATCAGCTGCCTGGACCTCATCCTGAAATGGCTCAGCCTGCGGCTGTTTGACACCAACACATGGGTGCTGATGAAGACCTTGGAATACTTAAAGAAACTCTTCAGTCTCCTGATTGAGGAGAGGTACCAGCTGCTGGAGAACGAGGCTGCCTCCTTCCTGCCCTACCTCCTTCTGAAGTTGGGAGGGACAAAGGAGTCCATCCTCAAAGAGGTGCTGGCGATTGTGAAGTAGACCACCCTGATCTACCCGGCCTCCAAGACTTCCTGCTTCGTCCTGGAGGGAGCCCAGGCTAAGAATGCTAACCAGAGGGTGGGGTGCTTGAAAGAGCTTGGTTGGCCACGCAGAGTGGCTGGGGAAACCCAGCCAGACGGGTGGGGTATAAATTATTATTATTATTATTAGTCATCCACAAGTCTTCAGTACTTGAACTCCAAAAGTAACATTCTCTTGGGACACACTGCATACTGAATTTGGCTTTTAAAACTTTCTTGCCTGCCCTATTTCCACAAAACCTCTTTCTCTTGTACCATAAAGCATACCTCTTGCCACTTGACCCTTCTGGCTTTGCAAACACACCTGAGGCATGGAAACTCTCTGAGATGTCATTAGGCCGGGTGGTTAGAGATGCAGCCTGTTCCCTATCATGTTATACAGGGAAGTAAAACTCTCTGGAGAATTTCAAAACCCTCCGCCGCTTGTCAGATGCAAAATGGCTCATGCATTAAGGTTGCTATGGACACACGCAGAACAATGATCTATTACAAGGATCATAACTTCACCACCAGCATCCTAGGGGAGTCGAAAAAGCTTTATAGAATTTTGCTCTTCTGCTCGAAGCATGGAATTTGTCTTTAAACACGCCTGCTTTTGCTAGTGTCCTCAAGGCGACTGAAACACTGAGTTCAGCTTACAAAATTCTTCACCGAGTGGAGAGGGTGAAAAGTTCTTCTCTCTCCCGGTCATATGAGACCTTGGGTCATACAATGGAACTGATTGGCTGCAGACTTAGAACGCTTTGTTTAAACAAATTGGTTTCAGTGGGCTTACTCTTGAGTATGGCAAACGCTCAGCATCATCCTAAATATTTCTGTATTTTTGTTTCTTACACAGTGCTTTTTGCCAGAACAAGGCTTCAAGGAAGTTTGCATCAAAACAAAGCAAATCAATAGAAATTGCAGGAGGGAGACTTAATGCTCAAAATTAGTAAACTTAAACGAAACATGGCCTCCAAACATGGAATTTTGGACGTTTAAATCTTTAAACATTTGCATTGCTTCTCCAAAGCTCCAAAAAAGTGTGGTGGGTGATTTTATACATTTCTTGTAACTTAGGAGATACCCAGTTCCTTTGGACCCTCACGATTCATACCATTTTATTATTTATTTTAATACTGAACATTCCCTTCCCACTCCCAATTTCTTTTTAATTCTTATGTCTTCCTGCTGTATTTCCAAACATTATATAACTTCAACTGTAATCCCTCCTGACATATGATTCAGCAACAGCTTCAAGGTTTCCCCCCTAAACCTATTGCCCATAGAAATTACCTTGCCAACAAAGGTCCATATAGTTAAAGCTATGGTTTTCCCAGTAGTGATGTATGGAAGTGAGAGCTGGACCATAAAGAAGGCTGATCGCCAAAGAATGGATGCTTTTGAATTCTGGTGCTGGAGGAGACTCTTGAGAGTCCCATGGACTGCAAGAAAATCAAACCTCTCCATTCTGAAGGAAATCAGCCCTGAGTGCTCACTGGAAGGACAGATCGTGAAGCTGAGGCTCCAAGACTTTGGCCACCTCATGAGAAGAGAAGATTTCCTGGAAAAGACCCTGATGTTGGGAAAGATGGAGGGCAGAAGGAGAAGGGGACGGCAGAGGACGAGATGGTGGGACAGTGTTATGGAAGCTACCAGCATGAGTCTGACCAAACTGCGGGAGGCAGTGGAAGACAGGAGTGCCTGGCGTGCTCTGGTCCAGGGGGTCACGAAGAGGCGGACACGGCTAAACAACAACAACAACAACAACAACAACAACAACTTTTTAAAAAAGAGAACAGATAAGTGAGGGAAGAGTGTGGAGCGGCCTGTAAGGAAGCCTAACAAAGTTCTGATTTCCCCCCATGGTGACTACGTTGATTCTTTTTTTTGAAATAGGTAAAGGTAAAGGGACCCCTGACCATTAGGTCCAGTCATGACTGACTCTGGGGTTGCGGCGCTCATCTCGCTTTACTGGCCGAGGGAGCCGGCGTACAGCTTCTGGGTCATGTGGCCAGCATGACTAAGCCGCTTCTGGCGAACCAGAGCAGCGCACGGAAACGCCGTTTACCTTCCCGCCAGAGCGGTACCTATTTATCTACTTGCACTTTGATGTGCTTTCAAACTGCTAGGTTGGCAGGAGCTGGGACCGAGCAACGGGAGCTCACCCCATCACGGGGATTCAAACTGCTGACCTTCTGATCAGCAAGCCCTAGGCTCTGCCCACAGCGCCACCTGCATCCCATATTTTGAAATATGGACCATCAAATTCTTAAATAGTAAAAAATAAATCTTTTTTTTGTTTGTGCCACTGCTTTGCTGGCGTTCTATGAAAGTGCTTAGCCTGCCTGTTGGATAACTCAGGGCTGCCACAGATTGCCAGTTGCTGAGAATCAGGTCCTGGGCATCTGTGAAAACAGCATCAGGCGTGCCCTTGGCTTGAACCGCCGACATTAGGAAAGTGCACAGGGTGCCCACTTTCGTTACCAAGTTTCCTGCCCGCAGCATCTTCTTGGGTCAATCTCCGTTTTGATTGGTCCCTCTAATGAGCGAGAGAGCAGGTTCCAGGAAGCAACAGGCGAGGAAGAAGGAAGGAGCAAGCCTGGTGAAAGATCAAGGTAAAATAAACACAAAACAAACCCATCATAATCAAAAACAATCAAAAAGCCTGCCATTAAAGAGAGACATGCTAATTAAAAATATAATAACCCCGATCGTCGCACCGGAGGCTTATTTAAATTTGTGCAATTGCAGGATTTCATTTTCTCTGCTCAAATTAGCAGCAAAAGGCAGAACTGCCTGAGCGGTCCATGATGCACTCAGGGTTCACCCTGTAGCATAAAATAATAATAATAATAATAATAATAATAATAATAATAATAATTTACTTGTTCTCTACCTTTTTCTTATGGGACTCAAGGTTGCTTACAGATAAAAATAATAGCCATGAAAACATAGAAAAACAAAGCGATCATTAAAAAGCAGTTAAACATCAATAAGGAAAACTATATACATATATAAAATTTATTAAAACCATACAAATAATTGCAATTAAAGCAGCATGGCACTGCCCCTTTCATTAAAAGCAGCCAGTTCCCCAAAGCCTGTTGGAATAACAACGTCTTCACGTTCAGCAGGACAGCATATTTGGTTTCACAATTACCCTCTGTTTGCAGATAAAGAAGAAGAAGAAGAAGAGGAGTTTGGATTTGATATCCCGCCTTTCACTCCCTTTAAGGAGTCTCAAAGTGGCTAACATTCTCCTTTCCCTTCCTCCCCCACAACAAACACCCTGTGAGGTGAGTGGGGCTGAGAGACTTCAGAGAAATGTGACTAGCCCAAGGTCACCCAGCAGCTGCAGGTGGAGGAGCGGAGACGCGAACCCGGTTCACCAGATTACGAGTCCACCGCTCTTAACCACTACACCACACTGGCTCTAAAGTATTATTATTATTATTATTCCTGTTAGGCAGAAGGAAAGGGGAGGAGAATTCCCTACTCCAGAAGACCTCCTTCCTTGCACTAACAGCATCCATGATAAAAAGGGCCCATAAATATTGGGAAGCAAATAAATTAAAATAGGTACGTAGGGAGCTGCGTAATACAGAATCAGAGCATTGGTCCACATTAGGCTCAGTATTCCCTGCACTGACTCGCTCTCCAGGGTTTCAGGCAGGGACACCTCTCACCCCTACCCAAAGTTGTTCCCAGGGATCGAACCCAAGACCTTCCTCACGGTACTGTGCAACTGAACCGGTTGCGCTTCCTGAAACCTGCCTTTGCCCTGAGGTTGGCACTCCCTGCCTTTGTCTTCAGAGACGCTGCCTTCATAAGACCAGGCCAGTCTCTCGGACTAGAAGTTGCAGGGGGGTAGGACTAGATGTCCCTCAGTGTCCCTTCTACAAGTCTATGCAGGGGTGTCAACTTGAATAAAATATTGGGGGGGGGGCAGGTATACCTTGCCCTGCATAATCGATCAGATGACATTGCATATACACAGCGACGGATTTACGTATAAGCTAAACAAGCTCTAGCTCAGGGCTCCACTCTCTTGGGGGCCCCCCAAAAAATTAAAAGGAAAAACAACCTGGATGTACAGTGGTACCTCAGGTTAAGTACTTAATTCGTTCCGGAGGTCCATTCTTAACCTGAAACTGTTCTTAACCTGAAGCACCACTTTAGCTAAAGGGGCCTCCTGCTGCTGCCGCGCCGCGGGAGCACGATTTCTGTTCTCATCCTGAAGCAAAGTTCTTAACCTGAAGCACTATTCCTGGGTTAGCGGAGTGTGTAACCTGAAGCATATGTAACCTGAAGCGTATGTAACCTGAGGTACCACTGTACATTTCCAAAATATAAGATAAAAAACAAATAAAATAAAACCTACCTACAGCAACAGTGTTTTGTGTTGCGTAGGCTCCTATGATGTAAGTCATGGGCCCTGCCTGCTAGCCTGCTCCCTAAAATATCACTGGTTTGCTCCTTTCTATATATAGGGTGCCTACATTCTGCTATTTATCATTATTAGTAGTTTGCATCATATATTTACACCTGTTATTATTTCATGTCATAGCAAGTTTCTAGAGACTAGATGATGAGTCTTTGTAAATTGTGTTTCTAGAGGAACTTTTGTTATTGCCAAATGCCAATGTGTTTGCATTATTAAGTTTGTTATAAATAAAAAAACATTTTATGTTAGCGCTTAATAATTATTTCACTGTTAATATACTTCTTAATTGTATTTCACTATTAATATACTTCTTCTTAATTGTACTCCTTTCTTTTTGTACAGTGGTACCTCGGGTTAAGAACTTAATTCGTTCTGGAGGTCCGTTCTTAACCTGAAACTGTTCTTAACCTGAAGCACCACTTTAGCTAATGGGGCCTCCTTCTGCCACCGCCCCGCCGGAGCACGATTTCTGTTCTCATCCTGAAGCAAAGTTCTTAACCTGAGGTACTATTTTTGGGTTAGAGGAGTCTGTAACCTGAAGCGTATGTAACCCGAGGTACCACTGTATATCTTTATTGTTTTAAAATTGATACATTTATGCCAGGAAAGCAAACCAACCAACCAACAAACATACAATCAAATAAACAAACTATAAATTGACAAACAGACAGTAACAATATATGAACCAAAACAATTCTTATAACTAACATCCTTTGTACTCCCAATTATGTGAACGATTGTAAAACTTGTAAAACAAGAAATTAAAAATGACTTCCAATTAGTCTCGCTGTACTTTATCTGTTGATTATCTTATACCGCACAGTTACCATATTTTTTTTCTCTATAAGACTCACTTTTTCCCTCCTAAAAAGTAAGGGGAAATATGTGTCTGTCTTATGGAGTGAATTGCAGGCTGCACAGCTATCCCAGAAGCCAGAACAGCAAGAGGGATTGCTGCTTTCACTGCGCAGCGATCCCTCTTGCTGTTCTGGCTTCTGAGATTCAGAATATTTTTTTCTTCTTGTTTTCCTCCTCCAAAAACAAGGTGTGTCTTGTGGTCTGGTGCATCTTATAGAGCGAAAAATACGGTATATATTTCTTATATAGTTTCTGTTAACTTCCCTACAAACTTATATTTATACAATGCAAGGTTCAGTCTAATTCTGCCAAGATGTTTCCTTTTATACCATAATTTTTTAAAGTATTCTTTAAAAATTCTCCAATCCTTATAGACTATTTGTTTTGTTTGGCCTCATCCTTCCTGTCGTCTTTGCTAGCTGCAGGTATTCTACCATTAGGATTTGCCAATCCGCCATGTTAGGTATTGCTGTATTTTTCCAATTTCTTGCTACTACGATTCTGGCTGCTGCTATCCCATACATGAAGAATGTTCTTTTCGATTTCCCTATTTCTTTTGGCAATATACTTAACAGAAATATTTCTGGCCTTTTTTAAATATAAATTTGAATAATTTTTTAAGTTCTTCATATATATTATTCCAAAATACGCAGATGTCTGTACACTTCCACCACATATGCAAGTAAGACCCAATTTCTCTATTATATCTCCAGCATATAGGTGATCTATTCTTGTACATTTTAGCAAGTTTCTCTGGAGTTTGGTGCCATCTGTACATCATCTTCATTATATTCTCCCTTAGATTATAACAGGCCATAAATTTTATATCTTCCCCCCATAATTTTTCCCATTGTTCCATATAAATATTATAACCCAGATCTTGTGCTCATCTCACCACTACTGCTTTCACTTGTTCTTCCTTTACCTCCCATTCTAATAGTAGATCATATATCTGTGAGATGTATCTTCCTTTAGGTAAAGGTAAAGGGACCCCTGACCATTAGGTCCAGTTGTGGCCGACTCTGGGGTTGCGGCGCTCATCTCGCTTTATTGGCCAAGGGAGCCGGCGTGCAGCTTCCGGGTCATGTGGCCAGCATGACTAAGCCGCTTCTGGAGAACCAGAGCAGCACACGGAAACACCGTTTACCTTCCCTCCTATTTATCTACTTGCACTTTGATGTGTTTTCGAACTGCTAGGTTGGCAGGAGCAGAGACTGAACAACAGGAGCTCACCCCGTGGCGGGGATTCAAACCGCCGACCTTCTGATCGGCAAGCCCTAGACTCTGTGGTTTAACCCACAGCGCCACCTGCGTCCCTGTATCTTCCTTTACTTTGTATCAATTCTTTTTCAAATTTTGATGTTTCTTTCGTAAGACCTGTTTTTTTTAATCCATGATTAATCTTTGGTGTATTTGAAAATATTGCACCCAATCCGTCAGATACCCTTTAATTTCTTCATATTTTTTTCAACATGAGCTCGTCCTGTTGTCCTTCTAATAATAAACAACCCCTAAAGCAGCAATTACTTCTTAATTGTATTTCACTATTAATATACTTCTTCTTAATTGTATTTCAGATCAACAATTACTTTGATAAAATACATATTTTGTTATGTGCAAATGGCTTGAGATACCTATTAGGTCCATCAGTGACCATATAGCATACATTCAACACAAAAAACAGCATCAATTTGTTGTTGACAAAGGACAGCTGGACATAGAAAGGGCCCCATTACCTTCAGGAGCTGCGGGCCTCATCAAACCTAAATCTGGCCCTGCATATACATACCATTTAAATAGCAACGCCAATCAACTTTGCCTTATTTGGAGGGGGGGGGAAAGGGACCTACTGGGCAGGAGGAGGGTACATCTTTGAACGACAGCTGACTTTTTGCGCCCACGCTGCATTTATGTGCTTGAGATGAGCATTTTTAGACTCCCTGCTCTCTGCCTTTGTATCTGGGGAGAACTGCTCTTTTGATTTCATCTGCATACAATTTCCAGCATGCGATTAAAACCGAGACCCGTTAAGTTGGGAACAGCATACCCTTAATTAGTGGAGAACGCCGCTTCTCTCCTTCCTGTTTACCCAGAAGGAGTTTGCAAGCTCCTCGTGAAAACCAGGTTGTGTCGGTTCCTGGGACAATGCATTAAGATGAATAAATATTAATTTTGTGGGAGGTTGCCTTCCCCTTCCCCGCTTGCTTAAAATGGAAACAATTAACTCTCTTAATTAATCAGATTAGACCTTCAAAAGCTATTTCCCTTTTAAGAGCTTTGTTTCTGTTTTACCAGCAATTAGCGCTGATGACTTGAGTGAATGCCCATCCTTGGAAATATTTTTAAAGGGGCTGGCGGGTGGTAGGGAGTGGGGGGGGGGCGGATGACAGAAAATGCTATTGTGTGTTTAATGGAGCCGTAATATGGATTAGCTAATCAAGTGTGAAGTGTCTGTTTGCCCGCTATTCAGTAATTATTTGAAAGCTTTTGGAAAACCATGCCAAATCTCTTGACTTTTTCCACCAGTCTTTCCACGGGGGGGGGGGGGGGGGGGGGTGGGGGCCCAAAAAAACTGTGCTGGTCCCGGGGGTTAAACAAGAGGCAAGGTCCAAGTCCAGTCCGTGGTCGATGAAGCAATATGAAGGCAGTGCGTAAAAGTCGAAGCTGGGTGCAGGGCAGGGTTCAGGCAGGAACTGACAACCACCAACATTGCTCCCGCAACCTGAGACTGGGCTTGCTTGCTTTTATCTGCCCCAAGGCATAGGGCGGCCCCGATCCTCTGGTGACTCGCCTCTCCTGGCCTGGAGGTGAGCACTCCTCCTGCGGGAACTTAGTTCCCTCCACCTCTCTGCCCTGAGCCTCTGCAGCTCAGGAGAGGCTGGAGGGTTACCAGACCCAGAGGCAACCTCAGCTTCCTCTGACGGGGCTGAGAGTGGAGCACCTGCAGGCAATGGGTCCTCCATCACCTCCGGAGCCAGAGCAGACTCAGCTGGTGCCTGCACCGGAGGATCCGGCACAGGCGAGGACCCTTCAGGCTCATGCCCAGGATTCCTCAGGTTCATCTTCTGAATCCGAACCCCAGGCCATCACACCGCCACCTCCTGGATTCCCTGTGCAGGTCTGGCCCTGCTGTTGGGCAGAGCAAGACGTGCCACCTCTGGCTGCAAAATTTATGGGTATCGTTCCAAGAGTAGTAAATTTGCAAGCAAGCAAGCAAACACACACTCGAAAGTTGCAATACAGCTTTATCTTATACAGTATAGTGTATTTTAAAATAGGGTTTTAGAGTTTTTAGGGGTTTTTGAATGTTTTATGTAGTTTTTATGTAGTTTTATGTAATTTTGTGGTAGTTTTATGTAGTTTTTATATAGTTTTATGTAGTTTTGCAATTTCATTGTCCTGCATGGGACAATGACAATAAAGATATGTCTATCTATCTATCCACCGCCATATTATCATAGAATGATCAGTCCAATCTTGAAAGACCTACATTGGCTCCCAGTGTGTTTCTGAGCACAATTCAAAGTGTTGGTGCTGACCTTTCAAGCCCTAAATAGCCTCAAAGGCCCAGTATACCTGAAGGAGCGTCTCCACCCTCATCATTCAACCCAGACACTCAGGTCCAGCTCTGAGGGCCTTCTGGCGGTTCCCTCATTGTGAGAAGCGAAGTTACAGGGAACCAGGCTGGGATTCCTTCCACTGAACAGGATGACTCGCTTTTATGTCTTAATGGCAGGAGCATCTTGCCTTGGGGGTGCCATGGGAAAAGCATATACAACTTCTTGCCTTCCTTGGAAGAAAAAGCTGCCTATTGCAATTCCATTTTACTGCAACTCTTGCTGTTAACATCAGGCAGTCCCCCTTGTTATACTGTTTTAATTTTTTTAAAAAAATAATTTTAAATACATATCCAGCCTCCAGAACAGAATGTCACAATACGTCTGAATACATTGATTAGAAACACAAAGAAAACCAGGGAGAAGCACAATATACGTCTGTCATATGAACATCCTATTACTATATTGAAAGAAAACAAGAAGATAAATTGTAAATGATATTGAAGTTTAATAAAGCTATTCATTTTCGCAGCTTGAACACTCTTTCTGACTTTTCATCACATTGGCGGTTTTTTTGCATCTTTCCCCCCGACTGATACAAAAACACAGTCTGTTTATTTTCCCTTTCTCTGTGTTTGACACTGAAGCAGGTTCCCAGCTAGTTTCTTATACTGTTTTCACAGGAGTCAGGGGTCTCACTCCTTAGCCCACCACCAGGGCCCATTCTCCAGTGCATTTTCCTTTCAATTTCCTTATTGCAGAAAGTCCACTTTTGGGGGTGAATCAGGTTTCTTGCACAAGACACCCCATTCAATTATAATTGTACAACCTGAATTTGCCCATATGAAAGAGCTCATAGTTTCAGACTATAAATAGGCATGCGCTCCTACAAGGGAATACTCCTTAATCTGGTTCTCTTTGGAACCCCCTATTCTTCCCTCGCAGCAATGACAAACCTAGACGGCATCTTAAAAAGCAGAAACATCACCTTGCCAACAAAGGTCCGTATAGTTAAAGCTCTGGTTTTCCCAGTAGTGATGCATGGAAGTGAGAGCTGGACCATAAAGAAGGCTGATCGCCGAAGAACTGATGCTTTTGAATTATGGTGCTGGAGAAGACTCTTGAGAGTCCCATGGACTGCAAGAAGATCAAACCTCTCCATTCTGAAGGAAATGCTCTGAGTGCTCACTGGAAGGACAGATCCTGAAGCCGAGGCTCCAGTACTTTGGCCACCTCATGAGAAGAGAAGACTCCCTGGAAAAGATCCTGATGTTGGGAAAGATGGAGGGCACAAGGAGAAGGGGAAGACAGAGGACGAGATGGTGGGACAGTGTTGTCAAAGCTACCAGCATGAGTTTGACCATTTGAGTTTGGAGTCGAAGACAGGAGTGCCTGGCGTGCTCTGGTCCAGGGGGTCACGAAGAGCGGACACGACTAAGTGACTAAACAACAACAACAACATTAGTGCAAGAAAGGAGGTCTTCTGGAGTAGGGACTTCTCCTCCCCTTTCCTTCTGCCTAACGGGAATAATAATAATAATAATAATAATAATAATAATAATAATAATAATAATTTATCTGACAACAGAGGGTAATTGTGAAACCAAATATGCTGTCCTGCCAGCAGGTGAAGACATTGTTATTCCAACTGGCTTTGGGGAACTGGCTGCTTTTAATGAATGGGGCAGTGCCATGCTGCTTTATTTGCAATTATTTGTATGGTTTTAATAAGTGTGTGTGTGTGTGTGTGTGTGTGTTGTTGTTGTTGTCAGGACAGCCCAGGACCTCCATACATACTGCCCAGGCTGGTGCCCTGTGGAGGTCACATCGTGCTGCAACCATAGTGTCAGAGGACTGCCATCGGAACAGGGGAGGGAGGCAGGGGGGCCGTGGGGATACAGAGAGCCTCCGAAACTCCTGAGGAGCAGTTCCTCTTCCAGCGGTGGGAAAAGCCACACCTCCAGTAGAGAGGGAGGGAAGGGGCCAGCCATGTGAGGAAAAGGTGCGAGGATGCTGCTGAGAACCCCAGCGCCTCACCTAGCCGGGCTGGCCAGGAGGGACGCATGCCAGTTCCGTCGCCCAGCTTGCGCAGAGGGGTGAAACTCAAGGAGGGGAGGAGGAGGCTTGGGTTGCCAAATTTCTTATGTTGGGGGAGAAGCCAGAAGGGGCCACTCCTGGATTCTGCAAGTGACTAAGTCGGACTAAGTCGAAGCTATGGTTTTCCCAGTAGTGATGTATGGAAGTGAGAGCTGGACCATAAAGAAAGCTGATCACCGAAGAATTGATGGACTGCAAGAAGATCAAACGTCTCCATTCT
Source organism: Podarcis siculus (assembly GCA_034642415.1). Lineage (NCBI taxonomy): Eukaryota > Metazoa > Chordata > Lepidosauria > Squamata > Lacertidae > Podarcis > Podarcis siculus. The sequence continues at coordinate 1,157,892 of JAXCMG010000046.1, read as the reverse complement.
GAAGGAAATCAGCCCTGAGTGCTCACTGGAAGGACAGATCCTGAAGCAGAGGCTCCAAGGCTTTGGCCACCTCATGAGAAGAGAAGACTCCCTGGAAAAGACCCTGATGTTGGGAAAGATGGAGGGCACAAGGAGAAGGGGACGACAGAGGACGAGATGGTTGGACAGTGTTCTCGAAGCTACGAACATGAGTTTGACCAAACTGCGGGAGGCAGTGGAGGACAGAAGTGCCTGGCGTGCCCTGGTCCAGGGGGTCACGAAGAGTTGGACACGACTAAACGACTAAACAACAACAAAGTCGGACATGAACTTTGCAGATCTGCACGGTAAATAGTTTGCACAATAAAACCTGTAAAAGTCAGGTCGGAGTCCTGCCTGGTTACTCACGAGCAACCACCAGCAGCATCTGACACATAGCAGTTTGACTTCACCCCTGGAGGCACACTCCATTGTCTCTCTCAGACAGATGTCCACAACAAGCGTTGAAACACACTAGCAGTGCTCTCACGGTGTGTTAGCTATGCTCCAGCACACAATTTGGGAATTACTAGTCTTTGGAAAAAGGGATAATTTCTTCCAGGCACTGCAGGCAAACAGCCTCTGTCACTTGCTGCCTCCTCTCGCTCCCTTCGTCCTTCCCCCATGGGGCTTCGCAATTGCCAGAGCCTCTGTCAAAGGGCTGCTGGGGGTTATTACACACATCCCGCCTTTCTCACACTGCAGAATCTGTTTCCAGCGTGTGTACGTGAGTGTTTCTCTCCTGTGCCATTGCATGTCTTGCCCCGAGCATAATCTCCTTTTCTTCGCTGCTGCAGGTCTCCTGCAAAGGAGCCATTAATGGGATTAATAAAGGAGGCCTTGGGCCTGCAGGATGTGAGCGGAAACCATAAGTTGCAATTAAAGCATTGATTCATACAGTGCAAATGATGGAACCTGCTGCCACAGGAGGCAGGGGTGGCCACCAGTGGCGTAGCGTGGGTTGTCAGCCCCTGGGGCAAGGCAAGTAATTTGCGCCCCCTAACCCGTGGATTTGCACCCCCTAACCCTACAAATCTATGCCTATGAATGATGGTCCCTCTCTCTCTCTTTTTCTCATATTCCAATTGATTCCCATTTCCGCCGATCGATCCCCGAAGCTCTCACCCAGCGAAATTCATGCGTAATTACGCTTCGCCATCCCTAATCCTGCCGCTTCCACCGGGAAATCATGATGGTGCGTTTCTCCTCTCCAAACTTTCCCCGGCCCTTTGCCGGCCGGCGCAGCCCTTTTGGCTACGAGCTCCCCTCCTTCTCTGCCCGCTTCCGACCCCACCTCCCCGTCCAGCCTCCCTACCTCCTGAAAAAAGGCACCGGCGCCGAGCAGGACACCCCCCGCGGCCATCGGAGAGAGGCGGGGCCGAGGGAGGCAAGCCAATGGGCGAGGTGGGGCGGGGTAGGTGGCCACGGGGGCGGGCGCTGCCGCAGTCCTCGGGTGGGCAAGGTAGGAGCAGGCGGAGGCTGGCCGGCCGCTCTGACAATAGGGGCGGGCCGAGGGCACGACGCGGCTGGGCCCTCTGGACTCGCGCCCCCCCAGATGTTGCGCCCGGTGCGGCCGGCACCCCTGGCACCCCCACGCTACGCCACTGGTGGCCACTAATATGGATCTGGTTGGCAATTGTGGAACAGGATGCTGGACTAGATGGGCCATTGGCCTCTGCTTATGTTCTAATGCTCCCGATCTAATGGAATGCTCTCCCCAGGGAAGTTTGCCTGGCGCCTTCATTATACACCTTGAGGTGCCAGGCAAGAAACGTTCCTTTTTAACCAGGCCTTTGGTTGGCCTGATGGACATCCTTTTAAAATGTGGCTCTTTTTTGGGGGGCGTATTATCATGGAACTTTGGAGTGTCAGGCATAGCCCTATTGGCTTTAGCCCAAACGTAGCAGAGTTTTCCTGCACAGCGAAGAAGCTAGTTGCGGCGGTAATGACTAGTCAGCTAGACTCAGAATAACTATTTACAGGATTTATTAAAAAGGAGAAAATAAAACCAGCAGAGTTTCTGCATACAAATAAAAGCAAAATAAATCCTCTCTTTCTCTCTCTCTCAAAACCATACACAGCACTTCTACTCCTAACACACCTCACATCACACTGAGCTAGCAATCCCTAGATAAGAGTTGAGTGCTGGTCGTTAACCAATCAGAGTAAGTAGTTTCTAGGTCAAGCAGACCTGGGCTTTCTGCCAAGACACTGCCTTGAGTTAATTGTGTGAAGCCAGAATCTGCAAGTTTCCCATGAGAATCAATTAACAGAAACTGAACATATTATTGGATTGGCACGCGGGTGGCGCTGTGGCCTAAACCACACAGCCTAGGACTTGCCAATCAGAAGGTCGGCAGTTCGACTCCCCGCAACGGGGTGAGCTCCCTTTGCTCGGTCCCTGCTCCTGCCAACCTAGCAGTTCGAGAGCACCTCAAAGTGCAATTAGATAAATAGGTACCGCTCCGGCGGGAAGGTAAACGGCGTTTCCGTGCACTGCTCTGGTTCACCAGAAGCGGCTTAGTCATTCTGGCCACACGACCCGGAAGCTGTACACCGGCTCCCTCGGCCAATAAAGCGAGGTGAGCGCCGCAACCCCAGAGTAGGTCACGACTGGATCTAATGGTCAGGGGTCCCTTTGCCTTTATTATTGGATTATTTTTCTTATTTTGGTTTTATATATTGTGATCTTTTCTGTGAACCACCCTGACACCTCTGGGTATAGGACGGTATATAAATTCAATCAATCATCGCCGTAATAATCTTTTATCTCACTTTCTGATTCTGGTACCACCTTGTTATATATGCATTCATGAAAGTGTGGATTATAAATACTTCGGTAAAGAAGACTGGAATGATTCCCTTCCTACACTTCCTTTGTCCCTCTTCCCTTTGAAGGAGTCCTTCCTTTCCTCTTCTGCTGCTCCCTCTCCCAACGACATATTTATCTCCCAGCCACTTTTACTCAGCATGCAAGCAGAAGGTGGGACTAGATGGGGGTTCATCCCAAGTCCAGCTCTATAATTCAATGAATTTGGTGATGCTGGAATTGGGCCAACCAAAAGGCTACAGAACACAGGTACAAAGCAGACCAGTGGCTGTGGCTTTGATGCCTATTCAAACTGTGGCCTGAGTCTCGCTGTTGTTTTCCGATCCATTCTTTGAGAAATTCTGCTTTAGTAGAAGCAGCAATGCACAATACACATATACGGTATCAACAATAAAGCTTAATGAATATATATATATATATATATATACGAAAGCATATATATATATATATATATATATATATATATATATATATATATATGTAATAAAATATACGTCTCAACCCACCACCCCGAATTTTGCAAAATGTGTTTTATGAGCGTAGGAGTTCCCATCTAACGGTCTCCATTCTAATGAGATCTTTCGCGGCAGAGTTAAGGCTGGAATCATGAAAATGAAGTGAGAGCAGGGAGAAAGCTTTTGAATTGGCGCTGGCTCGCTCCATCGCTTGAGAACACTCCTGCCTTAAATTGACAGCTGTTCGGTCCACCTTAATGGCTCTGCTGCAACACCTTGTAACGAGGAAAATGTAACTTCCTGCACTTTATCTGAAGTGCGAACATTATGCCAGAAGCATGAAAAAGTCCTTGAGATCTGTGGCCAGAGACAGCCACTTTGCCATCACTTCCATGTGAGAGAACATTCATCCATCTTTCTTTCTTTCTTTCTTTCTTTCTTTCTTTCTTTCTTTCTTTCTTTCTTTCTTTCT
>JAXCMG010000046.1:1143110-1154107 GCA_034642415.1 Podarcis siculus | reverse complement strand
TCTTTCTTTCTTTCTTTCTTTCTTTCTTTCTTTCTTTCTTTCTTTCTCTCTCTCTCTCTCTCTCTCTCTCTCTCTCTCTCTCTCATGACTAACGGACAACAGAGACTAAAATGGTTCTTCTTTTGAGCTGGATCAGAAGTCCAGTGATGGACCTCAGTGTTTGGTTGATGGGGGCAGAGATGCTCCTTCAGGTATACAGGCCATTTAAGGTTTTAAAGACCAGCGCCAACACTTTGAATCATGCTCGGAAACGTACTGGGAGTGAATGTAGCTGAGCACTGCCTGGTTGCCTTCAGAGAGCCAGCTGTACAATAGTCTAGAGAGATGAGCATTTATTGTTCAGTTGATGCACAGTATTCCCACTGAAAGCTCATTTCCCCACATGTTTATGCATTATACTTCCCTAATAGAATGCATTTTCGCCTGTTATTTTCACTAACGTAATGCTTTTTAATATATACTTTACCTTAGCATATGAATTTTCGCAAGCCCTGCCTAGCTGGAGGATTGCATTGCAAAAATTTGGAGTGAATTTTGAAGGGTGGCTGTGTTTAGGTTTGCATATTGCTTTGGAAACTGCAGATTAGGTAGAGTTGCTTTTCAATGCAAACTGAATTGAATTCCACCCCCCCAATCCCAAGGCATTTGTGGGTGTCCTTTCTTTCATTTTACAAAACATCCCCCCAGCATTCTGAGCAATGCAGCCTTCCTGTTAGCCTCTCTCCTCGGTTCAATTTTTACCTTTCCTCTATTTATCATTTGTTTATCTACTTCATTTCTATCCCACCTGATTCACCCCTTCCACATTTAATCCTCACAACAGCCCTGTGAGGTAGGTTAGGCTGAGAGGCAGTGACTGGAGCCCAAGGCCACATCCAGTAATCTTCATGGCAGAGTAGGGATTTGAACCCTAGTCTCCCAAGTCCTAATCCCACACCTAACCATTCCACCACACTCCTGGGTTCCTGGGCTAAATATTTGACCTTTGTGGTCAGAGCAACCTCTAACCAACCTTTTCATAACAACCAAACATAATCCAAAATTTTAGGGAAGTTTTATGTCTCAACCATATTTCTCTTTGGGGATATTCACATCGCAGATTTAAACTGATTCAACAGCCATTGCTTCTCTGTGTTTTGCAATGTAGACAGTCCCTCTGGTACTGAATTCTGGGAGGTAAGAAGCTGTTCTCTCAAACCACTAAAAACAATTCGCTTCCAAGCATCTGGTAGGTATCTTTGCCGGCCTGTGCGCCACCAGACATATGCCATGACAACTGTTTCTCTGCGCAAAGTTGTTGTAAAGGATGGCTCCCACCTGAAACAGTGTGTGAATTCGGCTTGGCAGCGAGACAGCTGGAATCCTGGAGGGGCAGATAACAGATGAAGAGAAGTCATCCACCTGCCTCTGATAATTTGCCTAGAGGATTTTTTTCTCGATCGCACAGTAAAATATGCACACTTCTACCTATGAAAACAATTGCTTATATTAACTCAATAGTTCTCAACCTTTCATCTACTGCTGCCTGATGGAGATGGATCCAGGGTTAAATCCATAAATTAAAATATAAACCTCCTGTCCCACGTGTGTTGGAGAAATATGAGAGCAAACAGGCTGTGAAGGCCTTTTAGCAGAGTAAAAACACTTGCACACTTTTGCAGCTTGAAGGAAGCTAGGAATGAGGAAATTACACCTTTTTATCCTTGTTTACTTGCGGTCTGCTAACCTTCCCTGAATTATGGTGCTGGAGGAGACTCTTGAGAGTCCCATTGACTGTAAGAAGATCAAACCTCTCCATTCTTAAGGAAATCAGCCCTGAGTGCTCACTGGAAGGACAGATCGTGAAGCTGAGGCTCCAAGACTTTGGCCACCTCATGAGAAGAGAAGACTCCCTGGAAAATACCCTGATGCTGGGAAAGATGGAGGGCACAAAGAGAAGGGGACGACAGAGGACGAGATGGTGGGACAGTGTTCTTGAAGCTACCAGCATGAGTTTGACCAAACTGCGGGAGGCAGTGGAAGACAGGAGTGCCTGGCGCGCTCTGGTCCAGGGGGTCACGAAGAGCCGGACACGACTAAACGACTAAACAACAACAACCTTCCCTTCTTCGTCCATGTTGCTAAGAATGAACCACACGTTTTAGTAAGATAAGCAAAAAAGGTTTACTTACATTTCAATGCAGGCAGCAAATACCTCAATGTGGTATGCAGGTAAAAATACTTCTTAGTTACAAATTAGAAAATTAGAAAATGGAGTCTGGGCTCTGTGTGAAGCCCAGGCATCTATGTCTGCTCACATTACTAGCTTGAAAGAAGAGAGAGAGAGAGAGCTCAGACAGATCAGAAGTACATAAGATTATCTCCTTTGTTAGAAATCACCACCAAAGCCCCTTCTATATTGATTCAGGAGCTCTATGATGCGCAGCCCCTCATGTGCCTGTCTGGCAATCATGCGTTGGTGATTTTGACTGGAAACACCGACCAAGAATACAGTGGTATTACCAAATCTGCACAAACTCGCAGCAAACAAAGGGGAGATGTCAAAAACCACCATCCCAGGCAAGGCAAGTGAGATGGAAGGATGGAGATGGAGGGGAAAGATGGAAGAGGAGGTGTTGGTTCTAGAAACCCTAAGTGTCATGTTGACAGTGCCGGACTAGGACTGAGGAGATCCATGTTTCATTTAATCCCCACTGACTCAGCCATGGATCTCACTAGAGTGAGCTTAAATGGTTCCATACAATTATCCCTTATTTTTGCTATCCTTTTCCTATAAGAAGACCCTTTCACCATGACTCCTGCATTGCAGGGGGTTGGACTATATGATGGTTGGGTTTACCTGCCAACTCTACCATGTATTCTAAGTATTCTTCACCTCTTTGCTCATCCGTTCTTCTGCCTCCATTGCTGCACAATTTCTCCCTCCCCTCTCTTGATTTTTAGCTTCATTCTCTCTCCCCCCCCCCCCGATTCCTTCCCTCTCCTCCTGTTTGAAGTCTTCAATAATAACACAGAGCGAAACCTTCCTCCTACGGGGCTCTAATCCACCATAAGACTCTTAACCCAGACACCATGAAGAAGATCCTTGAAGCTTGGAGAAACGGTATGCTGTTTTCATCCTGGATTTACCTAAACATGCTTAACTGGATAAAAGTCTCAAAAAAAAAAACAAAGCAGGCTTAAGGTTTAAGCTTCTTGCTCGCCCTACAAGGAAACATCCAGGGGTTTCTTCTTCTCCACTTTTTCCAGGAGAAAAGGGGATATAGAAATGCAGACGTCATCCCTCTTGGGCTGTGTAAGTGGGGAACTGAACAGGTCCAAGTCATACTGGATTTAGCATCAGATCCCACTGTTTGGGTCAACTGTACTGGATGAAATCTGTCATGGTGGAGCTTGTCAATTCTCCCTGTGTCCGTCAGCAGATTGCATTCGCAAACCGAGTTAGGCTCCAAGCCAAAGTAAAATTAAATGCAATTACCAAGCTAACAAACTAATATATGCTAACTATGGAGCCTCCAAGTCCAGAGGGAGCAAAATGAAATAATGCTTATTAAAAATAATAATAAAATATTCTGAGGATATACAAGAAAGAAGGGCAGAGGCTGGAGTGGAGCAGAAAACTCTCCATAGAGAACTTTCGCCCTTCAAACCAGGGTGATGAAGCTGTCTCAGCAAATTCTGGGGAGCAGGAGGGCCAAACTTGGGCAGGAAAACTGGCCCCAAATATCTCCCACTAGGAAGGTGAAACGGGTGGGACTTTCCAGGCTAGCCCTAGCTGTTCTCTTCATATGCTTCTGGTGTGCTTCTCAGGTGCATCTTGTCTACCAAGGATGGATTTTGGACTAGATGGACATCTAGATGTGGGCAGGTGAAATATACTCAGAGTCGAGAGTGGATTTCATGCTCTTTATTCAGCTCATAGTGGTGAGGAGGAAGAATGAAAGTCCCCTCAAAGTATCTGCTTTATATACATTATTTACACAATGGGCTGCATGTGATTGGCTAATTCTGGAATTCTCCTGTAGGCCAATCTGGTTGTGGATTCACTTCTATCTGGAGCATGATTGGGTGGTTTCTGCCGACCAACCATACTGCTGCATTGTTCTAGGACCAATCAGACTGCTGCATTCTGAATCCTATTGTTCTAGGACCAATCAGACTGCTGCATTTTGGATCCTATTGTTCTAGGACCAATCAGACTGCTGCAGTTTGGATCCTATTCAGCTCAGTACATAACAGCAGGGCTGTGGCTCAGTTGCATGCGGGAGGTTTCAAATTCAATTCCTGGCATCTCCAGGCAGGACTGAGAACATCCCATGCCTGGAACCCTGAGGAGTAACTGGGCCCGATGGCCTGACTCAGTAGAAAGCAGTTTCCTATGTTCAACAGATATGTGAACTGATGCAACTACAGGGCTTGCTTTTCAATCTGATGTTCTCCTCTGTCCAGTGTGGAAACTGGTTATGTTCTACCTCTATTACAGAGTCATGATACGATACGATACAATATGATACGATACAATAATCTTTATTGTCATTGTCCCATACAGAACAACGAAACTGAAAAAAATCTCCATCAGACATTCAAAAACCAACAAGCCTGCTATCTCAGCTATCCCAGCCTGGTTAACCCCCTAAAAACTCTGATACCCCATAATTAAATACAATAAACTCCCATAGAGACTACCTTAAAGGTAAAGGTAAAGGGACCCCTGACGGGGTGAGCTCCCGTTGCTTGGTTGCTCCTGCCCACCTAGCAGTTCGAAAGCACGTCAAAGTGCAAGCAGGTAAACAGCGTTTCCGTGCACTGCTCTGGTTCTCCAGAAGCGGCTTAGTCACGCTGGCCACATGACCTGGAAGCTGTATGCCGGCTCCCTCAGCCAATAAAAGCAAGATGAGTGCCGCAACCCCAGAGTCAGACATGACTGGACCTAATGTTCAGGGATCCCTTTACCTTTACCTTTACCTTTACCTTTAAGGTGGATGGAAGGAGACCCAAACCAGAAGCGGAAGTTGGGGGAAGCCTAAGAGGGGAGGGAGGGAGGAATATGGATATGAGATGTATGTAATGAATGAAAAAGAAAGCTGAATAAAAATTTATATTTTTTTAAAAAAGAATGTGCTGTAGTGATTAGAGTGTTGGAGTAGGGTCTGGGTGACCAGGGTTCAAATCCTCCCTTGGCCATGAAGCTGTCTGGGTGACCTTGGGCCACTCAGTGCCTCTCAGCCTAATCTACCTCGCAGGATTGTTGTGGGAACTAAACGAGGAAGGGGAGAGATCTGTGTACACCACCTTGAGCTCCTTGGAGGAAAAAGGTGCAGTAGAAAGGCAATCAACGCACAGGCAGGCACACAGACTAGATGGGCCACCGGTCCCGTCTGACAAGGTAATTCATATGCCTTGATGCAAGTTGGCAACAGCACAAACTGTTCCAAAGCGCAATCCCTTTAACTGAGCGACGTTGCAAATCCGGGCTTCATGCTGCTTTTGGAAGCTAGACGACAACCAGCCTGAACTGAACCTCATGCTGGAGGTTGTGCTGCCTCAATGGATGAGCATATTATGTTCCTGCTTGATGGTGTCGTCTTAAACATGGAAACACGGGCGCTACAGAAGCCACAGCAGATGGGTCAGCATGTGGGTAATTAAATAAAGGACCTGTCCAGCAGGGGGAGGGGGCAATAGCATGACAAGTAGCCCCCCCGTGATAGGAGGAAGGATAGATGACAGCGGAGCTGTGTTTGCTTCCATCCGGGTGCAATTAATGCCATTAAACTCGAGCGACGTTCTCGGATTCTGGAGATAACGTGATGTGACAGGTAGGCTTGTTTGACGCCACAGAAGATGCCACAGCTGGTGGGCAAATGAGACGAAACAGCAGTCCTGTGTTTGTTCTGGTTAATTAAAATGCTTACGCATTTTGTGGCTTATGCCCTGCTTATCTCATCCTAGACTCACTCAATCCGTGGATAGTAACAGTTTCATAAAACCGTAATATTAACAGGCACGGCGTATGCAAGGGTGGAGTAAAGTCCTTTCTCAGGAACTTAAGGACACAGGAAGCTGCCTTAGATACTGAGTCAGACTGTTTGTCCATCTAGACCAGTATTTCCCACACGGACAGGCAGTAGTTTTTCAGGGTTTGAGGCAGGGAGCATATGCGGTGTGGAATATATCCAGACTCAGTATAAACATCACAATCTTCTGATGTGCTTCCCTTCTGATTGCTCACAGGTGTGGGCAGAGCATTCAACTGACCTCATGCCTGAGCTACCCCAGGTACTGATGGTCTGCTTATCTTAAGTCACAGTTACAAGCGAACCCTGAGGAATCAGCATGTTCTGTCCCTGTAGCAGCCAGGATGTCTTTTGCAATGCATTTAGTATCGTGGTGAAGCAGCATAGAAGCTTGAAGCAAAGCATTCTCCAAAGAACTGGTTGGAGAATTTGAGGGCCCTGACTTCTTTATGACATGCATATTGTTATAATAATAATATAATAATAATCTATTATTTATACCCCACCCTTCTGGCTGGGTTTCCCCAGCCACTCTGGGTGGCTTCCAACAGAACACTAAAATACAATAACCTATTAAACATTAAAAGCTTCCCTAAACAGGGCTGCCTTCAGATGTCTTTTAACAGTCTGGTAGTTGTTGTTCTCTTTGACATCTGAAGGGAGGGTGTTCCACAGGGTGGATGCCACTACCGAGAAGTCCCTCTGCCTGGTTCCCTGCAACTTGGTTTCTCGTAGTGAGGGAACTGCCAGAAGGCCCTCGGAGCTGGACCTCAGTGTCCGGGTAGAACGATGGGAGTGGATACGCTCCTTCAGGGATACAAGACCGAGGCCATTTAGGGCTATAAAGGTCAGCACCAACACTTTGAATTGTGCTCGGAAACGTACTGGGAGCCAGTGTAGGTCTTTCAGGACCGGTGTTATGTGGTCTTAGCGGCCGTTCCCAGTCACCAGTCTAGCAACATGAGAACGGGCCTTTTCTGCGGTGGCTCCCTGTTTGCTGAATGTTTTCTCCAAAGAGACTCACTGGTGCCTTCACTAAATATCTTTAGATGCTAGGTAAAAATGTTTCTCTTCAACCAGGCCTTTGGCTGATTAACGTTCTGTTGTTGTTGTTGTTGTTGTTTAGTCGTTTAGTCGTGCCCGCCTCTTCGTGACCCCCTGGACCAGAGCACGCCAGGCACTCCTGTGTTCCACTGCCTCCCGCAGTTTGGTCAAACTCATGCTGGTAGCTTCGAGAACACTGTCCCACCATCTCGTCCTCTGTCGTCCCCTTCTCCTTGCGCCCTCCATCTTTCCCAACATCAGGGTCTTTTCCAGGGAGTCTTCTCTTCTCATGAGGTGACCAAAGTATTGGAGATTACTGTTCTATGGCCTTTTAAATGAGCTTGTGGAAAGGGTGTGTCTATATTCTTTAGCTTTCATTTTTGCTTTATTATGTATTTTGTGTTCTCATTTTGTATTTTCACATGATGAAGTGCGGTGCACAAATTTAATACATAATCCTAAATAATAATTGCGACTTTGTGCTGTGTGAGGAAGTGCTTCCATTTATCTGTCCCTAATCTTCCAACTCTCAAGAGTCCCATGAACTGCAAGAAGATCAAACCTCTCCATTCTTAAGGAAATCAGCCCTGAGTGCTCACTGGAAGGACAGATCCTGAAGCTGAGGCTCCATGACTTTGGCCACCTCATGAGAAGAGAAGACTCCCTGGAAAAGACCCTGATGTTGGGAAAGATGGAGGGCACAAGGAGAAGGGGACGACGGAGGACAAGATGGTGGGACAGTGTTCTCGAAGCTAAGAACATGAGTCTGACCAAACTGCGGGAGGCAGTGGAAGACAGGAGGGCCTGGCGTGCTCTGGTCCAGGGGGTCACGAAGAGTTGGACATGACTAAACAACTAAACAACAACAACAATCTTCCAACCTTCAGCTTTATTGCATGTCCACGAGTTCTAGTGTTGTGAACGAAGGATCATCACAGAGCAACAGTTGCTCAACTCAAAAACAAACAAACAAACAAAAAAACAGATTTGAAGAGAAGAAGCTCAGAAGAATCCCATTAACTGAAACCCTCTGAGACATGTTCACTTCACTGCCACCATCACGGCTGAGGAATATGATGAGAGGCAGGGAGAAAAGGCGGGGGTGGGGGGAGTCAACATTTCTACCCAGCACAGTTCTCATGCCAGTGGCAGCCCATAATACCCCAGGAGCTTGCAGCCAAGGGAGGGGAGAGAAGTTCAGTCTGGCCCCGAGGTGATATTTACCACCTTATGAATTAATCATATTCCACCCGCTCCCGAGTTAAACCTCAGAAGGATGCTGAGGACCGGATACGACAAGAAACCTAGATTTAGTAACTGCAGGGAATGAGTTCTCCGAGGCCTCTATTTCTGTCTTCTTGGTTTTTAAAAACATTACACGGGGGTGGGGGTTATTATGGTTATGAGTACTTGACATTATCCCTGGGGAGATAAACCTCACAGCAATTTCATGATCCGGTGCACCGTTGCAAAGAAATTAATCTGATTGCTCAGCGAACAGAAAGTACAGAAATTTTGTTGCTGGTGGAGGGGATGACATGTTACTTCTCACAGGGGGTTGGACTAGATGACCCCTGGGGTACCTTCCATCAATCAATCAATCAATCAATCAATCAATCAATCAATCAATTGATCTATCGATCTATCTATTCCGAAGAGTATCATCTGCCAACTTCCTCTCCCCTCTAGCAGCAAAGGGAACTCGGAATTTGCCTTCTCCGCTCGACGGGTGTTTGCAAGTGGGAGGAAATCTCACAGAAACATGTCTGCCAGGTTGAGGCTGCGATTACAGCAAGTGGCGCAGAAGGCGATGCTCTTAAAACATACGGAGAGTAGCAGGCAGCCGGCACAGCTGTCTGTGTGGGAGGCCTCAGCTCTGGCAGGAAAATAGCTTATCAGACCAACAGAGGCTTAAGTCTGTGTTGGGCTGCAAATATATACATAGAGAGAGAGAGAGGCATTTGAGAGGCTGCTCGCTTCAAGGTACCCTGTAATCCTTGGCCCTGCTTGCATGCATCTGAAAGGAAACAGGCTCCGTGTTGCAGAATGAACAGGCTCCCCAGGGCATTGGCGGTCCAGAGATGGGCGCATCGCAGAGTCGTCCCTGATGCAGCTCAAAGTTTGCTAGGGGTTTGTTGCCCTGGTCAATTTGGGGGCTCACCCACCCTTGTTTCTGCCATCCTTCAAAGGCATGGGTCCAAGCAGTTTCCCCCTTGCCCTGCTCCTTTCCCAGGGAAAACCTGCTGTTTAGCACCAAATTGAATGACAAGCCAATGAAATCTCAGTTGTGTGTGGAGGTCCCCAAGCCACCCCTCAAAATAATTCACAAATCACACATAATTTTTGTTTAAGGTTTTTGGCATAATTTTGGCCACAACTTTATTAAAATACATAATCTGTGAGTGGCTGCTTAGGCATTGGTTATGACTATCTGTCCCCCTGCCTGGGACAGAACTGACTTTCCGAACTCCTTCGGAAGCCAGTGAAGGGATCAGTTGAGCTGAGCGACAGTCCCTCACCGCTCACCCAACCAGCTCCCCAAGGCTTGCCAGCCCTGGTCCCATTTCAGGGATTGGATGAAATCATGGCAAGCCCCAGGATTCCTTTAATGGAATTCCCTTCCACACCACCATTGGAGGGGCAGGCCCAGCCTATCCTGACCCCTCCTCCACCAATTTTTATAACCAATGCCTAACCGCAACCTTACAAGTTGTGACGAATTGCTAAGTAGTAGGCAAAAAACAAATGGCACCAGCCAATCAGCCAAATGGACAAAATACCTACTAGGCCCCTGCCCCAACGGCAGATGACCCCATGACAGGCATAGCAAGGTCAACTGGAACTCAGGGTGGGCGGGCGGGCGGGAGATCCGGTGCACGCAGCAAAAGAGAAAGCAAAAGCTGAGTGCCCCACAATTTAAAGCCTTTGGTCCCACCCCCCAAATTGCTACATGCAATTAGCCCCAGCAACCTGGCCATCCAATTGTTGCCCCAGGCCATCACAATTTTACCTGCCTGGCAAAAGAGGGTTGGCCTGACAAACCCCACCGCAACACGTCCTCTCATTTCAGGGAGAACACGCTTTGTCGTTTGCTCCGACTGAGTGCTAAAGAGTGGTTTTCTCCAGGTTGGAAGCAGTGGGACAATGTGGATGAGCCCTGACTCAGCGGCGGAGCAAGCCGATCGGGCTCCAGGGCAGGACGCTCCGCGAGGCCTCCAAGGAGCCTGCCTGCCTCCTCCAACTCAGCCGCCCTACAGCTGAGGGGCAGGCAGCGGGCGGACCATTTGGGGCAGCATGGAGCCTGCAGGTGCCCAAGCCACTGCGTCACTCCCCAGAGAGACGTGTGGCTTGGGCGTGCTGCAGGCCCCGCAGTGAGTGCTGCCTGGCATTTTGTCACCCCCTCAGTGGTGACACCTGGGGTGGCCAGCCCCCACTGCACCCCCCTTCCTCCTCCCTTGCCCTAACTTAGTACAATCACAACTCAGGGCTCACCTCCACTTCCTCTTGTGCCTCTGCTCCCCCCCCCCCAGAGGCCTTTGGGAACTGGCTCTTTCTGAGGAAAGGGCTTGCCCTGGGATGTATGTATTGTGATTGCCTGAGTTTTCACACAGAATAGAATGGCAGAAATGTAGAGTTGATTATCCAGTCCAACGCCCTGCAATGCAGGACTATGCAGCTGTTCCATACGGGGGATCAAACCTGCAACCTTGGCGTCATCAGCACCACGGTCTAACCAACTGAGCTATCCAGGTTTTAAATGGATCTTTTAAATGTTATTTTAATAGTGATTGATTGCATTTTAATGTTGGTCTTTTCTATGTCTTCAATTTGTTCTATTTTATCTGTGTAAGCCGCCTTGCCTCCTGGACTGAGACAGAGGCTTTAGATGAGAAGAAGAAGAAGAAGAAGAAGAAGAAGAAGAAGAAGAAGAAGAAG
>JAXCMG010000046.1:1116648-1143100 GCA_034642415.1 Podarcis siculus | reverse complement strand
AGAAGAAGAAGAAGAAGAAGAAGAAGAAGAAGAAGAAGAAGAAGAAGAAGCTCTTCCTGTGTTGGGTCCACTTTGTCCATTTTGCAGCATTTCCCCAAAGCACGGCATATTACTCCATCTCTGAGCTGCAACTCACCTAAGCTGGGAGAGGTGAGACTGCAAGAGTCAATGGAAACAGGTTCTGCACTGTGTGAATCCAGCTGATCATACCTATCAGATATTCAGAGGGTGGGCAGGCGCTGATTTCGTCGTCCGCCTACTCACTGAAAAGGCAATGGATGTTATTGCTGATTGCCTGACTGGGCACGGATGTGGGCACCTCTGCTGATCGCTCCATCTGCTTGTGGCTCCATCAGGGCACACCATGCCAGACCATAATTGAATTTTGCCATCCTTTCTACATTAGTTTGCTCAGAATGAGACTCTCTCTCTCTCTCTCTCACACACACACATATAACAATAACCTAAATCCTTTATTTATATCAATGCCATCCACCTAGCTGTCTATATTTAAAGAAGCCAATGTAGCCCCAGCGACTCTAAATAAAGGACACGGAGTCTGACTCACGCCGCACAAGTGCTCATTAGATCTGGTCCCATTAGCATGAACTTTGAGAAGAACCCCGCTAATGATATCAGGATAATAAAGCCATTACTGCACATGGCGAGACCCTGGGCTCACCCACAAGCTCTGCCAACAAAGAGATAAATTCATTTTTATTGCCCCACTGACAGGCCGGCTCCTCTAAAGCAATTATTGACCGACGTGGACGGCCTGTTTGCTTTGCATTTAGAGATTCGTTAGAAAAGCAAACACTCCTGCGAGCATCCATCAAGGCTGCTCAAAGGACGGGATTCTTCGGTTGCTAATTGTCCGCAGTCCCCGGCTCCATAGGATTCTCATTCCCAGCTCACTGAACAGGCTGCCTTCTCCTTTTGATGGGGGACACGTGTGTGTCTTCACGCAGAGACCAAGCTGTGATCTGTGCGCCGGAAACAGCCAGGGCTGGAATGTTCCCCCCTTCAAAATGACCGAATCCATGTTCCCAGTCAGGAATGGTAGTTAAGGAACGGAAAAAGGTCTCTTGCTGCCCCATTTAACTAATGTGGTTCACAGCAGCAAAACACCCCGAGTTCTTGCTTTCATAATTATTTATTGCTATGATGGTGGCTTCCAGCACAGCACTTACTGCATTGTTATTTATCCTCATAAGAACATAAGAAGAGCCCGTGCTCTCCAACATTCCTCTGTTGAAAATAGGGATAACCTATTCAACAACAGGGACACGGGTGGCGCTGTGGGTTAAACCACAGGGCCTAGGACTTCTGATCAGAAGGTTGGCGGTTCAAATCCCTGCAATGGGGTGAGCTCCCGTTGCTCGGTCCCTGCTCCTGCCAACCTAGCAGTTCGAAAGCACGAAGTGCAAGTAGATAAATAGGTACCGCTCCGGCAGGAAGGTAAACAGCGTTTCTGTGCGCTGCTCTGGTTTGCCAGAAGCGGCTTAGTCATGCTGGCCACATGACCCGGAAGATGTACGCTGGCTCCCTCGGCCAATAAAGTGAGATGAGTGCCGCAACCCCAGAGTCATCCACGACTGGACCTAATGGTCAGGGGTCCCTTTACCTTTAACTGTATTCAACAACAACAGCAGCAGCAGCAAGAAGTTTATTATTTGTACCCCTCCCAACTGACTGGGTTCCCCCAGTCACTCTGGGCAGCTTCCAACATATATACTAACATAATAAAGCATTAAACATTAAAACAAAAACAAAACTAAGCTGTTCTTAAACCAAGGTACCACTGTATAGGGAAGCTTTTTAAACTTTTTACTATGTCTTTATATATGCTGGAAGCTGCCCAGAGTGGCTGGGGCAACCCAGTCAGATGTGCGGAGTACAAATAGTAAATAATAATAATAATAATAATAATAATAATTGTTTCTCTCAGGAGCTGGTGGTGGGCTCTCCTTCATTGGAGACTTCTAAGCAAAGGTTGGATGGCCATCTGTCTTGGATGCTTTAGCTGAGATTCCTGCATTGCAGGGGGTTGGACTAGAAGACCCTTCAAGTCCTTTGAAACTGTTCAATTTTATGATTCAATTCTATGATTCTATGACCTTCTTCAACTGGTGCCCAGAACTGGCCTCCAAAGATATGTTTGGAAGAAGAGTTTGGATTTGATATCCCGCTTTATCACTACCCGAAGAAGTCTCAAAGCGGCTCACAATCTCCTTTCCCTTCCTTCCCCACAACAAACACTCTGTGAGGTGAGTGGGGCTGAGAGACTTCAGAGAAGTGTGACTAGCCCAAGGTCACCCAGCAGCTGCATGTGGAAGAGCGGGGAAGCAAACCTGGTTCCCCAGATTACGAGTCCACCGCTCTTAACCACTACACCACGCTGGCTCACTTGTTGACATCACTTGCTCAGCCAGGACTCAGCTGGATAATCTGAGGCTGTGGTCAGTTCCCAAGGTCCCTAAGTAGTCAGCACTGAGCTTGATGGGCCAACAGCATCACCCATTACAAGGTAGGTTCTTGTGCTTTTGTCCCATCGGGTACCAAGAGATAAGAGTGCTGTATCTTTCTGCCCTGCATCTTGAAACACAGTTTCGGAGAAAGAAGGCAATTTTGAGCAGAACGAAAGCCAAACGTGAAAAGGCTAAGCAGGGCATCTGTCCCTCCTCCCCACCATTTTTCTACTCAAAGTTTCAACTTCTGCAACAGCTTTACGTTAAGAAGGGGGGGAAAACATTGGGGAACAATGCAGACATCTGCGCCCCGTGAGTCATATATGGTCCTGAGCAGCAGAGTGTGATTTCTCCTCTCACAATGGCAAATGCAAAATCAATAGCTGGTTATGGCACCCAAGAAGCTTTCTGCCTTTGATTTATTCCTGAAAAGCGGAAAAATTGGTGAAGAGAATGACGGAGGAGATGGTAACCTGTGCAACACACAGCGGCGTTCTAATTACTCGCCGAGGAAGGATGGAGGGTGAACGAACGATCCCACTGCTTCGGCACGAGACATTTTAGGAGTGATTATTGCTTATCTCCCGCTGCTAAAGCTGTAGTGAGGTTTCTGCTGGGGGGGATGGGGGGTGTCTAACCATGGAGGCTGGAAAGGAAAAGGTATCTGTAGCAGGCAAGAGATGCCCAGAGCATGACTTTATGCAGATAGGACGAAGAGGAAGAGTATCACATAAGAGACAATATATTTATTTCATTTTTAACCCACCAAGGTAGAAGTTTGTGGTGATGAAGCAGTTTATAAATCCTGCTAAATAAAGATAGAAAAATACTAAGGGAGAACCCACATCTTTAAAAACCTGGCTGAAGAGATGAGGTGTTAGCTGATGCAGGAAACCAACCATTGTTGGCCCCAGCTGGATTTCAGGAGGAAGAGCATTCTAGAGCCAGGGAGCCACCACCAAGAAGACCCTTACATAAGCTGTAGATATATGAAGCTCATTTATCGCTGTAGAGATATGAAGCTCCCCTGTTTAGGGAAGCTTTTAATATTTGATGAATTATTGTATTTTAATATTTTGCTGGAAGCCGCCCAGAGTAGCTGGGGAAACCCAGCCAGATGGGCGGGGTATAAATTAATTGTTGTTGCTGCTGCTGTTGTTGTGGGAATGTTCAGGGAGGCAGGAGAGGATATATTGTTTATTAATATCCTTCCTAACTTGTGCTAGCAAATTTCTTTAATTAGCAGAGTTTATATTCCCCTTTTACATGCACAGCAGATAGCTGGTTGCAGGCTTGTGTAAGCTTCTCACTAAAGTGGTACCTTGGGTTAAGAACTTAATTCGTTCTGGAGGTTCGTTCTTAACCTGAAACTGTTCTTAACCTGAGGTACCACTTTAGCTTATGGGGCCTTCCGCTGCTGCTGCACCACCGCCGCACGATGTTCTCATCCTGAAGCAAAGTTCTTAACCCGAGGTACTATTTCTGGGTTAGCGGAGTCTGTAACCTGAAGTGTCTCTAACCCGAGGTACCACTGTATTAGGTTCCTGGTAAGTTCCCTTATATCCCTCTTAAAAGAATAAACACACCACAATCTTGTGTAAAGTATGTAAAAGTAGTTTACTCACATTCTGTACACAGTTGGATCCCTGAAGGCAGGCTTAGTTACAAAGTATATACATGTGGAGCTATCCCTTATGGGGATAGTCCCAGTGTCCTCTGTTGGCTGAGCAATTCTAGCTAAAAGCTGCTCCAACAACAGAAAGTCAAAAAGAGGGAGGTGCTGCATGCCTTGTCCTTTTGTTACCTGGACAGGTAAGGTCATGCCCACCTGTAGTCACATGCAAAGGAAGTATGTCCCAGTCAGGAGGAAACACGAAGTTTTCGACTGGCTGGACCAAACATTCTCCTGCATGTCCACTCTAGGAAAACAAGGAATGTTGTACTTGACTGCTATTTGTGTATCACATCCCACAAGACCTCCAACCAAAGTGAGCATACAAAAGCAGGTATGTTGGGGAAAGTGTATCTCTAAACTAAAGATTAGGAAGAACTTTCTGATGGCGAGATTTCTGAAAGCGGAACGGGCTCCCTTCGAGTTTTCCAGTCAGATTTTGGATAGCCACCTGCAGCCAGAGATTCCCCAGCTGTGATTCCTGCATCTTCCAACTCTACAGTTCTAGGGCTCTAAACGGGGATATTGGTGAAAACCATACACCAAGATGCATTGCATTCGGTCTCTTGCAAAAATAAATAAATGTGCACACTAGGGCAAAACTGTGAACGAAAAATGTGCATATTGGGAGGAATGCATATGGAAATATTTGTGAATATTCAAGCTGGCTCTTTTAAAGAAGTAAATAGATCACAAACTGCAGATGGGTGGGGGTGGAGGAGAAGCTGAATTTGACACATGTGTCCATTTCTGCTTTTGAGTACCAGTTGTCAGTGACCAACCCCCCCCCCTAAAAAACAAACCAGGATTGGAGCTCTTGCCTTCTCCTTACGTTCTTAAGGAAGTCTGCAAATCCTGGTGGTGTAACTCTCCTATTATTCAACTCCATTTTCTCCAGAAATCAAAGTGCCATTGATTTTTTTTATTTTTTTTACCCGACTTGCTATTTACTGAGCATGAAAAGGCTTCTTCGCTTGCATCCCTTCTGCTCCGGTTATCAATCAAGGAATGTTTATGCCATAGAAAAGCATTTGTTAAGACAACAGCCTCTCTCTGGGTGGCACTTTAATACCCTCAGTGTGGAAAAGAAATATAAGAAATAATAAACAGATCTCGGGGGTTTTAATTCATCGTTAATGAGCCTTTCAACATGACTGTAAATGCTCAGGAGCATGTTTTTAAAAGAAGGAAGGCAACATGAAACGAAATAAAAACTGCAGCTGATATTAAAATCAATGAGACTTAACTACTTTGGAAAAAGGTTTTCTCTCTCTCTCTCTTTCTGCGTTGGCTGTCAATTAAAGTGTCAGGCATAATTGGTCTATTCTGTAGAAAATGCATCTTCAATAATGTGGAAGGGGGGGGAGGGAGATGTCGATATTTTCCCTCTCATCCTCTCCTCTCTCCTTTCAGCTTTACATAATAACCATCTCACAGCTAAAATGCATTTAATTTGATCTTAATGCCAGGGTAGCTAGCAGGTTTTTAACTGGGTAAAAAGTTCTTCTTGTCTGTTAACTGCAGAAAGTGCTTCTCTGACACCAGGCTAATAAACTCCGCCATCTGAAAATGGCCTTTCTCTTGAGTTGATGCCTCTTGGCTGCTGGCTTTGCAATAAACAAAACACTTAGAGGTTCACCCCATCCAACAGCTAATGGGGACAAACTTCTGCTTCCCGTGATTGTCTCTGCTTTCTGCATGGCTCCAGTTCAGGATGATTCCAGGTGAGATGACCCACTGACTCCATTTCTAAGCTGCCCTTCAGTGATTGCGATCGTAGGGCAGCGGGCATTAAAACCATAATTAAAAACCAAACCAATGGATGGAGCAACTCCCCAAGGAGGAAATGGGGCTTGTTAGCTTAGAGGAAAAGCAAGAAAGATGAGAGACATGATTGAGTGTATAAAATGATGGAGGAAGGGGATAAAGAAGAGTTTTTCTTCCTCTCCCCTAACTCTAAAATTCATGGATATGCACATCGAACTATCATAGAATCGTGGAATTGTAGAGTTGGAAGGGACCTCAAAGGTCATCTGGCCCAACCTCCTGCAATAGAGGAATCTCAGCTAAAGCACCCATGAAAGCGAACTTGTTATGTACTGAGTTGAATAGAATCCAAAATGCAGCAGTCTGATTGGTCCTAGAACAATAGGATCCAAAATGCAGCAGTCTGATTGGTCCTAGAACAATGCAGCAGTATGATTGGTCTGCAGGAGCCACCCAATCCAGCTCCAGATGGAAGTGAATCCACAACCTGATTGGCCTACAGGAGAATTCCAGAATTAGCCAGTCACGTGCAGCCCATTGTGTAAATAATGTATATAAAGCAGATACTTTGGGGAAACTTTCATTCCTCCTCACCACTATGAGCTGCATAAAGAGCATGAAATCCACTCTCGGCTCTGAGCATATTTTAGAACTTGAAGAGGGGTATCAGGAAAGCAAAAGCGGTGTACAGAGGAAAAATGGAGGACCCTCTGAGAAATTATGATACTAGACAAATGTGGCAGGGAGTTCAATGTCAGCTGAACAGCAGTTGGGGGAGTGGTGCAGGAAAAACAACTTACTCCTTAACTTAAAGAAAACAAAAGAGATTATTGTGGACTTTAGGAAATGTAAATTGAATATTCAGCCACTTATTAGTGAGGGGAAGTGCGTGGAACAGGTCTCAGTGTTTCTGGGACTGGGACTGGTGGAAGTAGTAGACCCCAAATGGCTGGTGGGTTGTGGAAGGCTGCCTTAGAGATCAGCAGGCTCTTCTTGTGCCCTCAAGTTCTTACAAGACAAAGAAGTTATATGCACCAAAAATTGGCTTTAGAAATGCAAGCGAGCAAGCTGTCTCTTAAATGACCTCTTCCTACCTTCCCTGTGCAAAACTAGGGATAGTTTTTTAAAAAATAATCTTAACAAATGATGCTCCAACAGCTCTCCTGAGCAGCCTTAAAGCCAGGCTTAATGATAATGAACACCAGAGTTCAGAAGCTCAGCCGGACATGGCTGCTGGAATGGTGAGGAAGTTGCCCAATTAGGCTAACAAGGTGCAAGTGCTAACATCAGGAAAGCCCTCAGAATAACTGGTAATTGAGACGGGAAACTGAGCGTGTGGCCGGCAGACAAGATAATGGCCAGCAGGAACAATGGGTGGTCTGAAGCAGCCTAGAGAGCTTTGTTTTCATCTTGACCCCAGCTAGAGAGGCATCTCGAAAATTTCTCTCCGTCTTGGACAGAGTCACAAATCTCCAAGCTAAAATTCAAGCGCCCTGCTCTTCCTCGCTTGGATGCTGTTTTTATTTTTAAATTTAAAGAAAGGGTTCAAGCTGTACGGATGTCATATCACAGAAGACAGGAAGGAGGGTTCGGCAAACTGCAATGCTCCTTCAGGGTACGGTGATCAAAATCAGTAGTAGAAATGGAGAGATCTGTCAGTTTTACTTCTCTCGGTTTCTCATTTTTGCCCCCAGTCTTAAATTCAGCACTTCACGTTGCTGCGAAAGGTTGTTGTTGTTTTTTTTTAATCTTCATGAAGATTCAACAGGATTTTACTGGGGATTTCCCCTAATAAACACACGTTCATATGCACTTTTGACATTATGCATTCCTTACTCATATCTTCCCCTAACAGATGCACTTCTGGACGTGTGGGTTGGAGAAATGCATCATGAAATGTGGAGATGTTGCCAGGCCTGCATCCCAGGGTGGCTAAAGGTTTTGAGGACCCGGGTCTTTGATAATGTTTAAGATCACAAGAAGAGCCTGTTGGATCAGGCCAATGGCCAGGGCTGGATTGAGGTTTGATGAGGCCCTAAGCTACTGAAGGTAATGGGGCCCTTTATATGTCCAGCTGTCCTTTGTCAACAACAAATTGTCACTGTTTTGTGTGTGGAATATGTATAGGCTATATGGTAATTTATGGACCTAATCGGTATCTCAAGCCATTTGCACATGGTGCCATGCAACCAGTTCATGTAGAATGTAGACACCCCATACAGGGGTACCTCGGGTTAAGTACTTAATTTGTTCTGGGGGTCCGTTCTAAACCTGAAACTGTTCTTAACCTGAAGCACCACTTTAGCTAATGGGGCCTCCTGCTGCTGTGCCACCGTTCTGCTGCCACACGATTTCTGTTCTCATCCTGAAGCAAAGTTCTTAACCCGAGGTACTATTTCTGGGTTAACGAAGTCTGTAACCTGAAGCGTATGTAACCCGAGGTACCACTGTATATAGAAATGAGCAAATTTGAGGGAGCGGCTAGCAGGTGGGGCCCATGACTTACGTCCTAGACACAACACAAAACACTGTTGCTGTATGTAGGTTTTATTTTATTTGTTTTTTTATCTTATATTTTGGAAATGTACATCCAGGGTTTCTTTTCTTTATTTTTTTTAGGGGCCCCCAAGAGAGTGGGGCCCTAAGCTAGAGCTTGTTTTGTTGTTGTTTAGTCATTTAGTCGTGTCCGACTCTTTGTGACCCCATGGACCAGAGCACGCCAGGCCCTCCTGTCTTCCACTGCCTCCCACAGTTTGGTCAAACTCATGCTGGTAGCTTCGAGAACACTGTCCCACCATCTTGTCCTCTGTCGTCCCCTTCTCCTTGTGCCCTCCATCTTTTCCAACACCAGGGTCTTTTCCAGGGAGTCTTCTCTTCTCATGAGGTGGCCAAAGTCTTGGAGCCCCAGCTTCAGGATCTGTCCTTCCAGTGAGCACTCAGGGCTGATTTCCTTCAGAATGGATACATTTGATCTTCTTGCTATCCATGGGACTCTCAAGAGTCTCCTCCAGCACCAGAATTCAAAAGCATCCATTCTTCAGTGATCAGCCTTCTTGATGGTCCAGCTCTCACTTCCATACATCACTACTGGGAAAACCATGGCTTTAACTATACGGACCTTTGTTGGCAAGGTGACTAGCCAACAAATAATTTAAACAGTACAGGGCAGTGGATCTGGATCACAAGAAATGCAAATAACTGTTGATTAATTTTCCTGTAGGGAAAAGTACTTGTTGGAAAGAAGGTTTTGTTCTTGTCAGGGCTGATGGATGGCTTCTAAGAGGTACATGCCATTGTTCGCTTTTCACAAACAGATTGGGGGTAAGAATAGGCATTAGGCATCCATCAGGCAGCTGATGGTGGAAACTGAGGTCTACTGTGGCACACATTCATTTGAGGTGCCTTGCAATTGTCTGAAAGGAGGGCTGGGGGGAACGGAATGGGGCAGCCATCAAAATAATGTGCAAACCATTGAATTCAGCTTGAACGCTCCACTTTTCAGTTTCCTATATTCAAGTTTGAAAACTTGACACTTCTCCTTAAAAGTCAGCAACTCAGAGCAGCTGGAAACCTTCAAAATGTGCACTTTGGTACATTCTGAGAAGAAACAAAAACACTGGTGTTTTGATTGAAGCGCCGAGGAACACAGCTCCTGGCCAGCAAAGTGTCATCAGCGGCCATCCCATGAGAGATTCAGTCAGACTCTTCATTTAACCTCAGGGATCTCCTCTTGCCTCAAAGACAACAATTTGAAATCACAGCCCAAGTGTTAAGAGACAGCTCCAGAAATGACTTGGGCACTCTTTTAATGAAGGCCAGCTTTGATTTCCCAGAGTCAAGATTTCTGTCCCTAAAAGGCGATGTTCTCGCCTTCCTGTTTCCATGGCGCTAAGCAATTTAGCTGACCAACACATACGGACAAATGCTATCGATAAGATGTGATTATAGAGCCCGTCTCGCAATCACGGCAGGAGGTGGCGGGGACATAATCAGCTTCAAGACATGCCCTTTTGCAAACTTGTCTCGCGTTTCTTCTCTGCAATTCTGTGCCCTTTGCCTCAGCACCAGAAATCCTCCCTCCACGCATCTTTGCAGCACACAGATGAAGGAGATGGTTTCGGAGGAGATATTGGCTTCCTTCCTTCAGGAGAGAAACAGGACATCCTTTGACCCGACGGCTAACAGTGGTTCGGCAACATGGTTGACGCTTCTGGCATTGGCCCAGCTCAAGATCTATTGCTAATCTCAAAAATGTACAAAACCAGGTCAAATATATGTTGGAAATGTAAAGAAAAAGAAGGTATTTTTATCATATGTGGTGGGAATGTAGAGAAGTTAAACATTTTTGGGAAATGATATATAATGAATTGAAAAAAATGTTTAAAATGACATTTGTAAAAAAAACCAGAAGCATTTTTGTTAGGGATTGTAAGGACAAGGCCTGCCAAGAAAAATAAAGAACTTACAATGTACCTTGGGTCACAGATGCTTCAGGTTACAGACGCTTCAGGTTACAGACTCCGCTAACCCAGAAATAGTACCTCGGGTTAAGAACTTTGCTTCAGGATGAGAACAGAAATTGCGCGGCAGCAGCAGGAGGCCCCAATAGCTAAAGTGGTACCTCAGGTTAAGAACAGTTTCAGGTTAAGAACAGACCTCCAGAACAAATTATGTTCTTAAACCGAGGTACCACTGTATTTATGTATACTACAACAGTGGCAAGAGTCTTATTAGCACAAGGATGGAAGAATGAGGAAACCCCAATGAAAGAACAGTGGCAAGAAAAACTGATAATCTATGCGGAACTGGCTAAATTGACATATAAACTGTGTGACAAGGACAATCGTGACTTCAATGAAGAATGGGAACTTTTTACAAACTATCTGAAAAGACAACAAAATGACTTGGACTTCTTGGCAGGTTTTGAATTCACATCCACAAATTTATTAGTTGGACACATGACATATAAGGCAAGGACATGCACAATTTTATAACAAGCAGAGAACAATATGTGCAAAGAAATTAGAGAGGGGAGCTGAGGGAAGTCCTTGGTGGGGGGAGAGGGAGGGATGGGGGGAAGGGGAAAAATAAGGGAATTGATTATTTGGATTGATAATTTGGTATGTTGAAAGTGTTTAATAAAAATTATTCAAAAAGAGAGAGAGAGAGATTGCTAATCTGGAACAGGGCAGAGGCTTTTGAAGCGGTGACATCACATGGATAAGAACAGAGCCCTGATGGATCGGGTTGAAGGCCCATCTAGTCTTGCATCATGATCTCGCAGTCACCAACTAAAAAGTAGGATTTCTCCCCACTCATGTTCCTCTTCCCTAGCAATTATTAATTAATTTGTTGTTAGCATTGGTCCCCCTTGGACAGTGGCGGACTCTCCTTCCTCTGAGGTTTCTAAGCAGAGGTTGGATGGCCATCTGTCATGGGTGCTTTAGTTCAGATTCCTGCAATTGCAGGGGGTTGGACTAGATGGCCTTTGGAGGTCCCTTCCCACTCTGCAATTCTATGATTGTATGACACTGAGATGCTGCAAGAAAATAAAATGGGAGCCCCTAAGTATGATCAGTGCGTTGCCCCTTATCTTAGTTGAGGGTCATTCCTTGTTGTGGCTTCTCATATCTGCTCCTGATATTTTAATGGCTCTGTTATTTGATTCTCCTCTGCTTCGCTGTACTATGTGATTTGTTCTGTAACTTTGCGCCTTGCCCCCTCCTGCTAATATCCTTTCGTCAGCAGCTCAGCAGTCTGCCACTCTTTCATTGTTGGTTTTATTGGCTCATTATTATTGCACTAATGTTATTTTCTTCGCATGGAGAAATATCCGTCTCAATAAAAATAATAATGTTTCCTTAAAAAGGAGAAGGGGGCTGAGCAGAGGAGTGACACATCCGTCACTGGCTCTTTTGCATTATCTCTCCCCAACTGGCTTTCTGTTCTGGCTCACCCCAGCTAAGGAAGGAACGGGTCTGATCGTTGAGTCTTTATTGACAAAATAAGAACTTGCAGCAACTCCCACAATTTTCTGGATGCACACACACACACACACACGGCTCTAGCCACTAGGCAAGTGTCCCCCACAGATCTGTGCCTTTTGCAGCAGTTGCAGCAACAGTGAGACCCCTCCCCTCTGCCAGCTTATATACACTCCCCTGATAGGCTGGGCACTCTCTGCCTGAGACTTCTCCTGTACGGACATCATTGCTGCTCTTCCCACTTCAAGGCCCCCCTGGTTCTAGGAGACAGTGGGGTAGGGGAAGAGAGGGCATCTACTGACCCATCTGTTGCCTGAACAACCTTTTCTTCTTCCACCACATCCTGTGCACCTTCTTCCATCTCTCCCTCCCACCCCCCACCCTGGCTCCTGCCTTGCAGGTTGCGAAACCCTCCCATCCGTCCTTGGTTCTCTCACCCATCCTTGGTTCCCTTACCCATAGGCGCTAGGGGTGTGGGGCACCGAGGCGCCGGGCTCTCAGGGGCGCCGGACTGAGAGTCCGAGGCCCAAGAGTTGAGTCCGGGGAAGAGCCCGCCTGTCTGTCGGAGTTTAGGGGCGACCAAGCCAGCGAGACGCTGAGGTGGCCTGCTGGCTCTGCCCTCCTGCACGCCTGGGACTGGGCAACCGGGGGGGGGGGGCACCGGGCAGATCTTTGCACCCCGGTGCCGCATATGCTTAAGACAGCCCTGAGTAAGCCAAATGGAATTCAAGGGAAAGTAAGTGAGCTGGAGATTGCAATTGTGGGCTCTTGAAAAGTCAAGGAAGCTATAGGGTCTTTAAAAATGTATGCTCACTTAGATTATTTTGCTAACTGTATTCAGGCTGAGCTGAATTTCTGAGCAAGGTTTGCTGCTAGGGGCATTCTGTTACATTTCGTAGACACATTTTTGAAAAATAAGAACAACAGTGGAACCGATATGAAAATGGTTTATTTATTTATTGACTCTGAAGTCAGGAACAATTAGATACTTTGGGCTGCTGTATTTTACGGTGGATGAGCGCCAAAGTGGAATAAGCCCAGCAACCTCACGCCCCTGCTGTCAGAATTCTGAGGTGTATAATTATAAAAGAGTAACTCAAAAGCCCTTTCTCCCCCTGTCCCCTGTTGCCTTGCATTTGTCATTATTTCTGAAATGCAAGTATTGGAGAAAGATGGTCCTTCGGGGAAAGAGAAACAAATGTTTTGTTTTAAAGAAAGCGCTTTTTTGTTTTTTGTTTTTGCAGAGAAATATAAAATCTGCTTCTGTTCAAGGCCTCTAGCATCTAGTCACGGGTTGCGCGCAGAGACAAAGTGAGATTTCAAGAGACAAATCTCCAGGATTTCCTGAGATGACCCTCATAATTATGCCATGGAAGTGACAAAGACTGACACTAAGGAGCATCTCAACATTTCATCTTGAGAGCCGTTGCGGGAGGGTTTCATTTGCACTCGCTGGGATGGCACACACACCCTCCCGTCTGAAGGCACGGGAATATTTAGTCAGGCTGAATTATGCATGCATTAAAGATCAAGATTAAAGATCAACCTAGACAGCATCTTAAAAAGCAGAGACATCACCTTGCCAACAAAGGCCAGTATAGTTAAAGCTATGGTTTTCCCAGTAGTGATGTATGGAAGTGAGAGTTGGACCATCAAGAAGGCTGATCGCCGAAGAATGGATGCTTTTGAATTCTGGTGCTGGAGGAGACTCTTGAGAGTCCCATGGACTGCAAGAAGATCAAACCGATCCATTCTTAAGGATATCAGCCCTGAGTGCTCACTGGAAGGACAGATCCTGAAGCTGAGGCTCCAAGACTCTGGCCACCTCATGAGAAGAGAAGACTCCCTGGAAAAGACCCTGATGTTGGGAAAGATGGAGGGCGCAAGGAGAAGGGGACGACAGAGGACGAGATGGTGGGACAGTGTTCTCAAAGCTACCAGCATGAGTTTGACCAAACTGAGGGAGGCAGTGGAAGACAGGAGGGCCTGGCGTGCTCTGGTCCAGGGGGTCACGAAGAGTTGGACATGACTAAATGACTAAACAACAACAACAACAAAAGATCAAGTAGCCTGCATATCAGGGCTGATAATTGCATTGCATCTGAGAAGACAGGGACCCTGGGGGAGGAAGTTGAGAGCTGTCACAAGCAAGGATGAGTTTCAGCTGGTAAGGCTCGAAGATGTGGACAAGGTGCTCGGATCGGTCAGGGCGACCACTTATGCTCTAGACCCTTACCCCGCTTGGCTGATAAAATCCAGCAGGGAGGGAACATCTGGCTGGGCTAGGGAGGTGATCAATGCCTCTTTGCAAGAAGGGGTGGTCCCTACCTGTTTGAAGGACGCAGTGGTAGAACCACTCCTTAAGAAATCTTCCCTGGATTCGGAAAACCTTACTAACTACTGACCAGTTGCTAATCTCCCTTTTCTAAGCAAGAGTCATTTAGTCCCTGTAATGCAGGAATCTTAGCTAAAGCATCCATGACAGTTGGCCTTCCAAGAGAGTCCATTCCACTCTTATCATCAGAAAGTCCTTCCTGATGTTTAGCTGGAATCTCCTTTCTTGTAACCTCAAGCCATTGGTTTGAGTCCTGCCCTCCAGAGCGGACAAAAACCATCTTGCTCCATCTTCTGTGTGACATTCCTTGAGATATTTGAAGATCAAAGTTATTCCAGCAACTCTGAATATCTCACAGGAGATGTTCTGGCGATCAAAGTTCTCAGTCATGCAGGGAGCACCTGTGAGTTAAACAAAATCCCTGCTCCAGATGACCAGCTCCAACACAGGGAGCCAGAGTGAGGCCAGACCATCAAGGATGCAGCAGAGCAGGGATGGGGAGCCTGTAGCCCTCCTGATGTTCTAGACTTTGGATAAACTGCCCAGAGTTGAAAGGGAGGTGAAGGGCTCTCCTCCTCCCAGAGGGGAGGGGTTGTGAGCGGGAGCAGCTTCCCGCTGGGGCAGGGAGACGTGCTTGGCTCCCTGCTCCTGATTGCTTCTGCTGCCGCGGCCAAGTCTTCCAGCCAACCAATAGGGGCGGCTGGTGGGCGGGGCTAGCTGCATTTAAACAGCCGTTGCAGCGCTCTGCTCTCAGTCTGTTCCTGCTTTCTTCGCCTCTCCCGCCCTCCCTCCCTCTTAGGTCAGCTGCTTTTGCGTATTGACCTTGCTATGGACTTCGGTTGGTTGCCTTGGTTGCCCAAGGAGCCTGGTAGGACTTTTTTATCCATTTGGCAAATTGGCACCAGCCTCTTGGTTTTTTCACCTGTTGTTGTTGTTGTTTAGTCGTTTAGACGTGTCCGGCACTTTGTGACCCCCTGGACCAGAGCACACCGGGCACTCCTGTCTTCCACTGCCTCCCGCAGTTTGGTCAAACTCATGTTTGTAGCTTCGAGAACACTATCCAACCATCTCGTCCTCCGTCGTCCCCTTCTCCTTGTGCCCTCCATCTTTCCCAACATCAGGGTCTTTTCCAGGGAGTCTTCTCTTCTCATGAGGTGGGCAAAGTCTTGGAGCCTCAGCTTCAGGATCTGTCCTTCCAGTGAGCACTCAGGGCTGATTTCCTTAAGAATTTTTTTCGCCTACCTCGTAGCAATTCGTCACAACTTTCTGGTCTTGGCGGTTAGACATTGGAATATGTGTGCTGTGTTGGAGGATTGGGTATGCGCCATCATCTACCCCTCCTCTTGTGGATCCTGCCCGATGCCCTGCTGGTGGCTAGGGCCATGGCACGACCCCCAGTGACGTCATGGGGGAGCTTCCAGTTGTATTTGCATCAACAAGCTCCTCCCATTGGTTGTTAACCCTGACATGACTCCCGGCTTTGCGGGGTGGAGTCTGGTATTGCTGTTTCATCCAATGCCTGAGCCAATACTACTCACATGCTGTAACCAATAAAAGTTGTGGCCTAATTTTGCCCATTAACCTAAAATAATGTGTCTTTGTGTCTTATTATACTCTTATGCGGGTGGCGGGTCCTCGACTCACAAATACAGGCCACTTTCCAAGTTCTTTGGCTGCCATTTTTAATGTAGAGGGCTATTGCTATGGGGTGGGGATGGGGATGGGGAACTTGATAGAGGGCTGCCCTTTTCGATGGCAGTGCCATCTTCTTTCTAACGTTCACCCCCACCCAAACCGTCATCCTTGTATCCATTTGGCCCCTATCAAGAAAGCCTTATCGGCCCATGCCAGCGGTAGCCATGCAAAGATCTGCATTTGAATGAACACGCCTTTCAGCTGACATATAAATACGCAAACAAAACGAATGCCCTCCCCCTCACTGGCAAATGGGGAGTCACGGGAACCCCCTTTAGCCGGAGAGCCTTGTTCCTTAATGCCAATAAACGCCCCAACCCAATTAATTCAACTTCTGCTCAATAGACCATTAAACCTTTGTTGTCGCTGGCAATTCCCTGCGCACTTTGATTTCCACAAGGTAATTAATCCCATTAAAATGTAAAGCATCTTGGCGGGTTGGAGGGGCGGAGAGGAGCCTTCGAAATGAAAGCCGGCGTTGAATCACGCCATGCCTGATAGCTCCGATTCCCCCTGCTATTTCCTCGATGTTCGTTAGCGCCCATTCATCAGCTGTTTTCAAACACGGTCTTCACGGTGCGGCGTTCAGCTGGTGTCGAAGAGGCACGCCATTCTGAATGGAAGCCCGGAGAGTTACCCTGGCTTGGAAAGTGCTGCAGCTGAATGACCCCCCAATGGGAGAAAATGGGAAATCAGAGGCACTTTCAGATGGGCTCATAACACAGGCCTGCTAAGCACAACCATTTCCACTGGGGGCACATGACTTCCAAAATGACAATCTGGGCGAAGCAGACTTATCATCCAGGTGACCAAGAAACTGGATATACCCCAGTTGTGTCTATTTAACATTAGTAAATTGCAATGTACATTGTACAATATATCAGGCTTGGTAATACATCCATTTTTCTTTTTTAATATAATTTTTATTAAATTTTCTGTTTTACAATTTAAAGCACTCATTTTTACATCCTTGAAATATCAATGATTTCCCTTCTTCTCTTTCCATGGTTCATTTTACATATCACAAATCCCTGCATATTTTACAGAAACTATACCATTCAGTATTCCATTATTACATCCATCAAAACTTATTTACACTGTTGAATTTATCTTAATGCTGCTAGAGTTTTCAGCTGTACAGTTATTTCCGATATATTCAATAAATATTTTCCAATCTTCTCTAAACGTACTTTCTTCTTGTTCTCTTATTCTGTATGTTAGGTCCGCAAGCTGCGCATATTCTGTCAACTGGAGTTGCCATTCTTCTTTGGTTGGGATCTCATTTTCCATTTGGGGTCTAATGAAACATGGGCTGCAGTAGTAGCATACATAAATAACCTTCTTTGACAGCTGGGAATTTCAGTCTGAATTATCCCCAACAGAAAGGACTCTGTTTTTTGGGGGGAAAGTACTTTTAAACATTTTTTTCAATTTATTATGAATCATTTCCCAATGCTCTTTTACCCTTTTACAAGTCCACCACATATGAAAAAATGTTCCCTCAACCTCTTTGCATCTCCATTTCAATACGTCCATTTCTCAAGGTGGCTGACTAGAAACACTCTCCCCCTCCTGTGGTTTCAGGTAACTGGTATCCACAAGCAGTGCTGGATTTATGTATAAGTTAAACAAGCTATAGCTTAGGTTCCCTCTCTCTTGGGGGCCCCCCAAAAATTAAAAAAAACACCTGGATGTACATTTCCAAAATATAAGATAAAAACCAAATAAAATAAAACCTACATACAGCAACAGTCTTTTGTGTTGTGTAGGCTCCTATGATGTAAGTAATGGGCCCCGCCTGCTAGCCTATGTCAGAATTCCGTACGACCAAGTTGCTCCTCCGGTCGAGTCCTCTGGAATCTCCTCTGACATTGATTAACGACCTACGCCTTTGATGAGGCTCCAGGTACGTTCCCATTATGCAGAGTATACAAGCAACAGAAGGGTGAGAAATATGAGCTACATTGCTAAGAGTTTTATTTCTAACTACGCAGACAGAAAAGAATATACATCCTCTCTCTGTGAAAGCAGAGAGGCAACTGGTACAATGAAACAGGAAACCAGTAATATCAACATCCGTGAAAGGGATGCAAACACTCGTGAGGGCATCTGGGCCCTATGGGAGCAAGTTCCATACTTCAACTATGTGCTTCATGGAGAAGAAATTTATTTTATCTGTCCTGAATCTTGCAACATTGAGCTTCATTAGATGTTCGCAAATGGGGTAGGGGTAGGAATCAGTCATGTAGAAAGTTTAGTATTCTCTTCTCTAGTAGTCTTCATTATTTCACACGCAAGATGAGGTTTTTGTTGGTGCTTCTGGGTGGGAGACGGCCTTCTCCTGGCACCGGTCCGGAATGCAGAGCACAGAATTCACCTCTCCGGACGTTCAAGCAAGCAGCAGAGCTTAGCAGAAGCTGAGACTGAGGAGTGATTTATTTACAGGATCAAAATGAAGAACAGAGTAATCATGGTGTGTCTCTTCTCCTCTGAGAAAGCACAGCAACAGAACAAAGAACAGAGAAAACGGAAGTGGCGTACAGTTCCTTCCGTCCCCATGCTTCCAAAGAATGGAATGTCAACACACAGAGCGTGTGATCTCGTAGTCGCGCATTCTGCAGCACGAGAGAGAACGCAACTCCTGACAGTTTTAACCCACAGTAGAAATCCAACGAGTGGACCTTTCTCTTTTTTTTAACATTAGACTGTTGACGTCCCACCAAAATGATCAATGGAATTCTGGAAGCGATGATGGTCTCCAGAGCAAATTTCACACAATTCACTCCAGTTTTGTGCTTCCCAGACACTGCTCGCTAACTTGTTATTTATTTATTTATTTAGCAAAAGTCAATTCATCGTCACATCCCAGTCATTCCATTTGGTTTAATTTAACTGTGGGGAAGAGAAAGAAACATTGATCTCTTCCCTGCTTTCTTTGTTTGCAACCAAATCCACCCCCCCATGCCTTTAAATAAGGTTGCCGTCAGTGAATCGCAACCAAGACGGTATAATTGCTTTCCATATTTATTCCTTCTTGCTGAACCTCAATCAAATTTTGCTCCATTTCTGAGCTTAAAATGATGGTTGTTTCTTTCCTCCCCCCCCCCCCGCTCCTAATTGCAAGTGCGATGAAAACCGTCGTCATTTCGGCAAACCCAGCTGCGTCCTTTGTTTCTGTCTGACACCATCGTCGATATTTAAGACTTTGCAATCAGATCTGATGCAGCCAGTGTTTTGTTTTCAACAATGTGGAAGAAAATAAAGATCAGGCAGTGAGCATATGCAAAGGTGAAATTTGTGCGGCTTGCAAACAAGCATAATGGCCACAATTCGGCAAAAAAGTTAGAGGTACTTTAGCCAGTTGGAAACACTAGGCATCAGTTCCCAGCCTTTGCCAATATGGTGCCCTTCAGAAGTTTTGGAAAACAGTTTTCACCAGCCCTAGTTAGCACAGGCTGTATGGTTATGGGGCTGATTCGAGTTGCAGCCCAAACATCTAGGTTGGTAAAAGCTGCTTCACTTTTCCTTTTGGTGGACAGGCGGAGCCCCCCCAACCCCAGGTGACCCCTGGGTGGAATAATGACTCAATACACTATGTTATGGGATTAAAATTGGCCACAACTTCAGATGTAGAGAGACCTTGGCTTAGGCATTGGGCGTTTATTCCTCCCAGTCCCCGATCGGTTATCCAGAATGATTGGGGATTGGGCTGGCTCTGGAGAACACCTGTTCAAGCAGAGAGCCCACCCCCACCCCCCATTTTGCCGCCGTCACAGGGGAGAGCAAGGGAGGGAGAGGAGGGGGAGGAGCTGCTTCCTTTGAAACCCAGGAAATTTAAGGGACATCATCAATAAGGGACAGCAGCGGGACACGGCGCTGGGATAAGGGACTTTCCCGCCAAATAAGGGATGGTTGACAGCTATGCAAGGAAAATGCCATATTTTAGTTTGCATCAGACTCCCCTACTTAAAAAACACACCCTGGTGCTGCCTGCTGGTGATGCCCACTTATTTCCAGAGTGAAAATGATTTCACCCTAGTCGGTATTTGAGCTTCCATCCCAAATAGGAAGGTTGAATTCTGCAGCATCTCTAGATGGCACCGAAATCAGGGAGCATCATAATCAATTGCGGAATTACTATGTAGGAACCAGGGTGGGAAATCCAGCAATTCATTAATGCATAGAAATAACTGGTCGGTTTTCATAATACATTGGAATGATAACGCTTTATTCTGGAAAATTTCCACCCTGCCTTGCAGTCCCCCAAGGGACCCACAGGGAGGATTCCAGATCAAAGACACGGAATAAAAAATAGATACAAACAAATGCAAGACACCAATTACATTATTAAAACAGGAGCATGCGAGAAGCATAAAGCAACTGGGCCAGTTTAAAAATACATAACAACAGCAGGAGGTTAGAACAAATTGAAGACACAGAGGAATAAATAAATCTTTGCCACAGCCGATATGATAATGTTGCGCTAAATTCATTATTTTTCCCAGCATAGTATTCTTTTTAAAATTATTTTCTCAGACTCGAATAAAGTGTCCAGCATTAGAACAATAGAATTATGGAATCACAGAATTGTAGAGACCCTGTTATGTACTGAGTTGAATAGGATCCAAAAGGCAGCAGTCTGATTGGTCCTAGAACAATAGGATCCAGAATGCAG
Source organism: Podarcis siculus (assembly GCA_034642415.1). Taxonomy (NCBI): domain Eukaryota; kingdom Metazoa; phylum Chordata; class Lepidosauria; order Squamata; family Lacertidae; genus Podarcis; species Podarcis siculus. The sequence goes on along the minus strand of JAXCMG010000046.1, from coordinate 1,122,504 downwards.
CAGTCTGATTGGTCCACAGGAGCCACCCAATCCAGCTCCAAGTGGATGTGAATCCATGACCTGATTGGCCTACAGGAGAATCCCAGAATTAGCCAATGATGTGGGGCCAATTGTGTAAATAATGTATATAATTAAAAAATAAGGCAGACTTTCTGGGGGAACTTCCATTCCTCCTCACCACTATGAGCTGAATAAAGAGCATGAAATCCACGCTTGACTCAGAGTATATTTCAGACCCCAATTGTCTTCTAGTCCAAGCCATTGCCAAAGCAGGAATCACAGCTATAGACTCTCTGACAGGTGCCCCCCCCAATTCCGTTTAAAAAGCTCCAGTGAAGGAAAACTCAGGAAACAAGAGGACAAAATATTTTTTAAAAGAATGGGAAAAAATTATAACTTATCTAAGAGACCACTGCAAACAGATGGAAAGACTAGCAGGATTTGAAACCCACTTGTAATGTAACAAATACCATGGACAATATGGATTGATATAAAATATAGAATATGGAATCGTATGCACTTGTAAATGTTGACAACAGGACCCATGGAGGGGATGGGGGAAAGTCTCAAGAATCTGAGTATTCTCTATAAATGGATATGTATTTGGAATGTTATAAATTCATATTTGTAAAATCAAATAAAAATCATTTCCAAAAAAGCAGCTCCAATGAAAGAGAATTTGCCACCTTGTATGCACACCTCACACAGACTCCTTATGCAACCCCTTGTTTTTATTTTTAAAGTTTAGTGGGGCTATCAGTTCACACTGCAAATATTTTTCATCCTAAAGAGGAAGAGAACAACAACCCGCAGATGTTGAAAAACCCTCAAGTATATTTAGTTTTGGGAAATGGCAGAGATTATGCTTCCTGCACACAGGGCCTTTTAAAAAAAGACATAAAGGCGATGATTGTCTTATATAAGATAGCGGGATTGAGGAATGTTCTCCTGACTGCAAGGAGAAAGGCGTCTTTATTTGCCGGGCTCATTTGCATTTACCGTAGCTTGCACGAAACGCTACCCATTTTCTCCCTTTCATGCGAGCGCCTTGCCTTTTGTTCCCAGCCTGAAAGCGCAGAGATTTGCCATCTGCGGGACACATGGACTTCCGCTCCTTTGCTGGTGACATCGCCTGCTGACTTGGCTCCCCCAAAAGTCTTCCCAAAGCCTGAGATTGTTTCAGAGCAGAATGCTCAACTCATAGCTTTGATAAAATACATATTTTGTTGCGTGCAAATGACTTTAGATACCTATTAGGTCCATAAATTACCATATAGCATATATTCAACACAAAAAAACAGCAACAATTTGTTGTTGACAAAGGACAGCTGGCCATAGAAAGGGCCCCATTACCTTCAGTAGCTTATTTAAGGGACATCATCAATAAGGGACAGCAGCGGGACATGGCCCTGGGATAAGGGACTGTCCCGCCAAATAAGGGAATAAGGGACGCTTGACAGCTATGGCTCAACTCTGAGTGGGTGTTGAAATAAAGCCGCTTATTGTTTGCCGATCGGGGAGAGAGATATACATCAGCACCCTTTACAAAATATTGTGTTTTTTCCAGGGACAGGTATTTTCTGATTCACCTCAGGCAGCAAAATGTTTTGGGCTGGTTTTCAAACATCACTGTCTTGTTTTCCTCTGCCTGATGATCATCTTCCTAAGCAACTACTCTATTCCAAACTTTAGAAATGGAAAGCGTAATGCTGGTGGTCAGCAAAAGCGGTTTAAAGACTGTCTCAAGGCAAATCTTTAAAAATGTAGTATAAACACCAACAACTGGGAAACACTGGCCTGCGAGTGCTCCAATTGGAGAACAGCCTATACCAAAGGTGTCCTGGACTTTGAAGACACTCGAGCTCAGGAAGCAAGGGAGAAATGTGCTAAGGGGAAGGCACACTTGGCAAACCCTCACCGTAATCAACTCCCACCTGGAAACCTATGTCCCCACTATGGAAGGACGTGTGAATCCAGAATTAGCCTCCATAGTCATTTACAGACGCACTGTTAAGACTGTGAGAAGAAGACCTCATATCATTGGAATCTGTTTTTTAAACAGTACCACTGTACAGTGGTACCTTGGGTTAAGTACTTAATTTGTTCCGGAGGTCCATTCTTAACCTGAAACTGTTCTTAACCTGAAGCACCACTTTAGCTAATGGGGCCTCCTGCTGCCGCCGCACCGCTGGAACACAATATTTGTTCTCATCCTGAAGCAAAGTTCTTAACCCGAGGTAATATTTCTGAGTTAGCGGAGTCTGTAACCTGAAGCGTATGTAACCTGAAGCATATGTAACCTGAGGTACCACTGTACAGATAGTGCCTGTAGTACAGCAGCCCTGGAGTCAGTAGATTTCCAGTAAACTTTGTGGGGAATTGCTTTAACCCTCCTGCAAACACCCTTATCTGCTCTGAGAACTTCTTGGAACACCCATCGACCTAGCAAAGCCACCAAGGTGAGATCAAATGAAGATCTTGCTGGACCTGGCCAATGACCCATCTAGTCCTGCCTCCTGTTCTCATGGGCTGCTCTGCCACTTTTGCCAGGGCAAGAGGGGACACTGAGGTCCAGCACCAAGGGCCTTCTGGCGGTTCCCTCACTGCAAGAAGCCAAGTTACAGGGAACAAGGCAGAGGGCCTTTTCGGTAGTGGCGCCCGCCCTGTGGAATGCCCTCGCACCATATGTCAAAGAGAAAAACAACTACCAGACTTTTAGAAGACATCTGAAGGCAGCCCTGTTTTGTTGTTGTTTTGTTGTTTAGTCGTGTCCGACTCTTCGTGACCCCCTGGACCAGAGCGCACCAGGCACTCCTGTCTTCCACTGCCTCCCGCAGTTTGGTCAAACTCATGCTGGTAGCTTCCAGAACACTGTCCCACCATCTCGTTCTCTGTCGCCCCCTTTTCCTTGTGCCCTCCATCTTTCCCAACATCAGGGTCTTTCCCAGGGAGTCTTCTCTTCTCATGAGGTGGCCAAAGTCTTGGAGCCTCAGCTTCAGGATCTGTCCTTCCAGTGAGCACTCAGGGCTGATTTCCTTCAGAATGGATAGGTTTGATCTTCTTGCAGTCCATGGGACTCCAGCACCAGAATTCAAAAGCATCAATTCTTCGGCGATCAGATTTCTTTATGGTCAGCCCTGTTTAGGGAAGCTTTTAATGTTTGATGCATTACTGTATTTTAATATTTTGTTGGAAGCCATCCAGAGTGGCTGGGGAAGCCCAGCCAGATGGGCGGGGTAATAATAATAATAATAATAATAATAATAATAATAATAATAATCCTGGCAGAAGCTGGCATCTGCATGGGGGCGCCTGGTTGCACCCCTGGAATTTTGCGCCAGGGCCATGGCCTCCCTGGTCCCCACACCACGCCACTGTCTCTGTGATTTCTAATTGTCTCTCCCTCCTGCAATGCCTTTCTAAGTGCCTGAAGTATTTAACATTTCCGCTTGTGAAAAAACTCTCAAATAATTTCCTTGGCTTTTATTTGAATCCAGTCCAGGGTACAAGTACTTTTCAAACATTAGCATAATGTTATCGGCCTTGTGCATCATGGACCTCTCACTCTCTCTCTCTGTCTTCTGGAAGTCTTTGAGGCTGCGGATTCCTAATTTATCAGATCTCGGATCAGAGCGGTTGTCGGCCCAGGCAGCTGGGCTGAAGCTGTGAGAATGTAATTCTCCTCTTGTCATCACCATCGCGGGGGAAGAGAAGAGGTCGACCTGAGCTGCGAAACACCTTCCTCTCTCCTGAGGCCCTGATGCTGATAAACTGAATGGTTTTCATGACGCTCCAAACACTCTGAGTTTAATGGATCAGAAATTAAAGCGACTCAGGATGAGAAGCACGGCAGGGTCTCAGGGACTGTTGGACAAAGATAAAAAATTGGCTTTGTAATTTCCGCCCCTGATAAGTCTCTGAGCGTCTTGCCGGTGGAGGGGTTGGTGTTCCCTGGAGGGGTTTGCTTTGTGGGTTTGTTTTTGAGCATCAAATCCTCACATGCGGGGCATCAGTTTGGAAGCTGCCCTTGATGTCTGGGCAAGGAGAATGGGAACCAATCTAGCTGTGGAAAACTCCAAGGCCTGAAACTTTTGAAAAAGGCACACACTGTTTACCGTGTTAGACTGGAGATGAACTTTCAGTGCTAAAGCTTTCTTCTTGCCCCTGAAGCTGCCTGGCTACAGACCTGCAGGGCTTCCTTCTGTGACATCAGAGCAGCTGAACCAATGGCAGCCAGTGTTCCCATGACGCTGCAAGCAAATTTTTGTATTGCTCAGACTGAACAGCCAGGCCACAGTCGGCAGTTTTATTGGACTACCTGCAGCCCTCTTGGCTTCCTGGGTTGTCTGCTCGTCACTGGCTGCAATACCCTGTTGGGCCACCTGCAGTGGGGGCGCTGCAGTGTAGCAGAGAGGAAGCGAGTCACACTTTCCTCAGGCTGCTGTGGTGGTCGCTCAAGGCAATTGGTATCTTATCCTACAAGGAAATAGTAATTTCCCAGCACAATCGCTCCCTGTTCAGTGTGTGGTGTAGTGGTTAAGAGCGATAGACTCGTAATCTGGAGAACCAGGTTCTATTCCCCGCTCCTCCACATGCAGCTGCTGGGTGACCTTGTCACACTTTTTTGAAGTCTCTCAGCCCCACTCACCTCACAGAGTGTTTGTTGTGGGGGAGGAAGGGAAAGGAGATTGTGAGCCGCTTTGAGACTCCTTAAAGGGAGTGAAAGGCGGGATATCAAATCCAAACTCTTCTTCTCTTCTTTTGTTCAACCCTCTGCCACTAGTTGCTATCTTGGCTGTGAGACCTGGAAGAACTGCCCTGTGCCTTGCAGGCTTTTTTCCACCTAGCCTGGGAGGGCAGAGCTCAGACTGACTCCAGCTACAAGAGCAGAGGTTGCTGAACAGACTTTTGGGTTGGGATGGTTGGGCGGGGGGGGGGGGAGTTGCTGCTGTTGTTATTTGCTTCTTCATTTAAGATCTTGTGGTTTATGTGGCAATCGTTTGGTTTCATTTTGTATTTTTATTGCATTTTTATTATTTTTATTGTTTATTAAATTTATATACTGTCGTTCATCCGAGGATTTCAGTTTTATTTATTTCCTGACTTTTGTTATGTTGTGGGTATGCCTTTTTTTCTTGCTCAAACTGTCCTGAGCATGGTTTGAACTGTGGAAAGACAGCATACAATTAAAATTATGTATGTATTATGCATTGTTATGAGTTTATGGGTGCCATACATCCCTGTGTCATCGGTTTTAGGCTCCCTGCATTTCTGAGTGCCAGAAACTGAACCCCTGGATCTAGCAAATGTTAAAGTATAAGCCAGACCAGTTTCCTGATGAGGAAATCACCTGGGGATGAGCCATTAGGAGAGCAAAAGGAAGGGGATGAGCCATTAAAAGGTAAAGGTAAAGGGACCCCTGACCGTTAGGTCCAGTCGCAGATGACTCTGGGGTTGCAGCGCTCATCTCGCTTTACTGGCCGAGGGAGCCGGCGTACAGCTTCCAGGTCATGTGGCCAGCAGGACTAAGCCGCTTCTGGCGAACCAGAGCAGCGCACGGAAACAGAACAGTGCCCCTCCTTAAACTCAGGGTTAGTTAGAAGACAAAGGGAGAGTCTGAGGTAGAGTTTTAGAGATGGCCATGATGGGAAAAGGTTGCAGGCTGTTGAAGGCAGCAAGCTGGAGAGAGGCTCATAGTACAATGTCTGGTATCTGCTTGCATCCAAGTCTGCACCTACGGGTGAAACAAGACCCTCTTGAACACCTCCATCATAGGCTCAGGTTGTAAGGTAAAGGTAAAGGGACCCCTTGTGATAGTTCAGAACTTCAATGGTTAAGTGTTCTGAGTGAGTGCGT
>JAXCMG010000046.1:1068339-1116638 GCA_034642415.1 Podarcis siculus | reverse complement strand
ACCAATAAATCAATTAGCGGGGTCATGCCTAATCAGTCAACTGGACACCCCTGACCATTAGGTCCAGTCGTGACTGACTCTGGGGTTACGGGGCTCATCTTGCTTTACTGGCCGAGGGAGCCGGCGTACAGCTTCCAGGTCATGTGGCCAGCATGACTAAGCCACTTCTGGCGAACCAGAGCAGCGCATGGAAACGCCGTTTACCTTCCCGCCATAGCAGTACCTATTTATCTACTTGCACTTTGACGTGCTTTTGAACTGCTAGGTTGGCAGGAGCAGGGACCGAGCAACGGGAGCTCACCCTGCCGGAGGGATTCGAACCGCCGACCTTATGATCGGCAAGCCCTAGGCTCTGTGGTTTAACCCACAGCGCCACCCACGTCCCAGGCTCAGGTTGTATTTACATATAAATAAACCATATATCATAAAGACACCACAGTCTTCTCTGTACCTCACTTCCAAAAGGTAACACAAACCCTGGGGACTCCCGGAATCTCTCGTGCTCAAAGATTGGGGTGGCGTGCAGCAGTATGTATGTCTGTAGTTGTGCCAGGTTCTGAGGAGTCCCTTTTTCTCAAACTCTTGCAAAATTTGCCACGGCTACTTCCATCATTACAAAGGGACACATAATAGAGGCAATCATGTCAAGCACCTAGTCTTACGAAACATTCCACCTGGACCTCTCATCTCACAGAGAGAAGAGAAAGAAGAGCAAATCTCTTTCAGGTATATTAAAAAAACCCCTCACCACCCCCCCCCTTGCTGGAAGCACTAAAGCAAACAAGCAAACAAAAACCACGTAGTATTTGAAAGCCAAACTATTCAAAGGCTTTAATCTTAAGTCTTTTATGCAGCTCTCATGACTATAGGAGGGGAAAAATAAAGTCTCTTCCTCTTTTCCAGTTCCCTCTCCTCTGCCAAACACAAAATGTCTTCCATGTGCACAGCATTCAGATTTGTATATGTAATGACGTTTTTTTAAAAAATTGTATTATTGGGAACGGATCCAGAGTGCTTGTCGTGGGAGTCAGCAGGGATGAGTGCAATTATTAGCATGTTTTGAGATCCTGCATCCTCTGGGTTCTATCCTGTTCTGAAGGAGGTTGAATGCCTTTTTGATTGGTAGATATACCGTAATTGCCACTACAGTGGTACCTCGGTTTTCGAACGCAATCCGTTCCAGAAGACCGTTTGACTTCTGAAACGATCGAAAACCAAGGAGCAAAGGACGGCCTGCAATTTCAATGGAGAAAAGTGGGGGGGGGCCTCAGCGGAAGCCGTTCGACTTCCTAGGCGTGTTCAGAAATGGAAGCAATTACTTCCGGGTTTTTGGCGTTTGAAAACGCTCGAAAACCAAGGTACCACTGTAATTGAACACTTGAAAGAAGAAGACACTCTGATGCCTATTATGTACTGAAGTTCTCACCCTGGGCCAGCAGTGGGATACTGTAGATAGTTTTCACTCAGGTCCACATATGCAAATAAGGAATTGAAAGTGATGTCCAGTGATTGGATAGTTACAGAAAGTTGTTACTGTTGCGTTGTAGTTGAGCTTTATATAAGCAGGCTGGCTGAACCCTTCAGTTCTGTTCTGGCCTGTGAATAAACAAGAGCTGTCTGAAGAATTGCTGTGTTGTCTGATATGTTCACCCACAACTTAACAATGCCACTTTCAATTCCTTTTGGCTGAGGTTACCCCGGCAGTCTATTATCAATCATGAGATGGTCCAAATTCCTTTTCTGCACCCACCACAATATCCTCTGTGAGCCTCCTCAAGAGTAGCCCTTGGGTCGACGTAGGATAGAAAGTTTGAGGATCCATGGCCTATGGGGAACCCAAAGAGTGGCTCAAGAGCTTTTCCCATTTGCTCCATCCCCCTGTGTACACCTAAGCTGTACATCTGACCCTCCTGGTGCCAGAATCTGCCCCACTGCCAACCTACACCCCCAATCTGCAGAGCACTGCCTTGTGTTTCTTAGTTGTGGATCCTGAGATTCAGGGGGTTGGGCTTAGTCCCTGCTGCTGGATCACCCCACTGGGATGCTCCCCACCACAAGCTCACCCCCCCAGGACATGCGCTGCTGCCTCTAGCTCCGCCTCTGCCTGTCCCTATGGGCGCCCCCCGTCCCTAGCCCCTATGGGACGTTTGCCCTGCCCCTATGGGTGGTTCGCCCTGCCCCAGGTGCCTGAGAGGCTTCCGCAGGGGGCGGTCCACTGTCCCTCAGGGGGCGGTCCACTGTCCCTCAGACCTTGTGGGGGGCTGGACTATATTTTTTGGGGGGTGGGAGGAAGAATTCCTATGCCCCACAAATAACCCAGAGATGCATTTTAAATGAAAGGACACATTCTACTCATGTAAAAGTGCACTGATTCCCGGAGCGTCTGTGGGCTGGATTTAGAAGGCGATTGGGCCGGATCCGGCCCCCGGGGTCTTCGTTTGCCTACCCATGGTCTAGGACCCTGTAAGCGGTCCCCTGCAGCATCCCAGCTTCTTCTTTGCTCCATGTGTTGAGCTGATTTCTAGAAGAAAAGGGGAGGGGGAATTGCTGGGGATTTTGCACAAGCTGAGCAGCAGAACTCGCAACATTTTGAAAGATGCTGTTGATAAAGTCCAAAGGAACCTGCAGAGTGTGGGAGAATGTTGCCTCGTGTGTGACAGAGGAAGATATTTGTTGAAAATGCCTGCCTCTAATCTCTTTCTCTTCATGTCCTTTTGTTCAGCTGCGGACTCTTTGTCCCGATAAGGCGAACGAAAACCTGTGCCTTGCTGGGAGTTGAGCATTTCTCTCTCTCCGTCTGTCTTCCATTTTAATTTTAAATGAAGCACACGCAGGGGAAAGAGGATCTTAGCCGGCTGCAGGAAGCTATGCCAGGCTGGAGGGCTTTACTAGGCAGAAAAGGCAGACTTCACGACTGGTGAATTAAATGCCCAAGTTAAAGTTGGGGAAGATCTTGGGGCACGTTCTGCAGTATATGGTCAGCCCATCTGGCATGCTGGCTGGGTATGGTAAAAGGTAAAGGTAAAGGACACCTGGACGGTTAAGTCCAGTCAAAGACAACTATGGGGTTGTGGCACTCATCTTGCTTTCAGGCTGAGGAAGCCGGTGTTTGTCCACAGACAGCTTTCCAGGTCATGTGGACAGCAGGACTAAACCGCTTCTGGAGCAACAGGACACCGTGATGGAAACCAGAGCACACAGAAACACTGTTTACCTTCCTGCCACAGTGGTAGCTATTTATCTAATTGCACTGGCGTGCCTTTGAACTGCTAGGTTGGCTGGAGCTGGGACCGAGCAACGGGAGCTTACCCCATTGTGGGGATTTGAACCACCGACCTTCTCATCAGCAAGCCCAAGAGGCTCAGTGGTTAAGACCACAGCGCCAGCAGGCTCTTCTTATATTCTCACATTCTTGTTAGGTAGTGAGGAGGTCAGTGCAGTGCAAACACACTGGCAGACCCAATCTGCCACAGTGGTACCTATTTATCTAGTTGCACTGGCGTGCCTTCGAACTGCTAGGTTGGCTGGAGCTGGGACAGAGCAAACGGGAGCTCACCCCGTCGTGGGGATTCGAACCACCGACCGAGGGGCTCAGTGGTTAAGACCACAGCGCTACCCGCATCCCATCCTCGCACACCACAGCCTCCTTTCCCTGCCTGGGTAAGGCTTGACCTGGGGATGGATCTGCTTTGGTTGGCAGCCTCCCTCTGCTGTGGCCGAGCTGCTCATGGTGCAGCCCAGAAGAGGAGAGGGGCAGCAGCTCTCTGCAGCCAACACTCCACTCTGCCCCCAGGGTCAGACATGTTAGGATATTTACGTTCCACCTTAAAAGGGAGCAGGCTTTGTGAGTCACAGAGTCTGCGTATTTCCTGTTCACAGGATGTTTCTGTTTTGATAGAGCTGTTCTCTCTCTCTATGCCTGAAGACATCAACGCAGGCAGTCATGTTTTCTTTGTTCTGACCAACGCTGAATAAACTTCTAAATAATGCTTTCCTGCATGCACTTTTCGCTGTGCGAATTTCTGCTGATAGAGCGTGCATCAGCTCTGGAATGTGGCAAGCTATTTTCTGGAGCTCGTGTCGCTAATTGCTGATACTGTATCTACGGGAGATCGATGGATCGTCCGGAGGCGATGTGGGGGCCATGATGGGCTTTATCTCCCTGGCAGTATCCCAACAACACATGACCCAGGAGCGGAACTGCAGCAGAGCTTGCAGCTGGGTTCAAGGAAGCTGTTTTGGGAACTCTCTCACATACCAGAGCCAGGCTCTGATGGGAGCCTGTTGTGGGTGTGCCTGGTTGTGCTTTCTCCAGAAAATGTGTGGACCCCCCCCCCCCCAAGCTACACGACTGAGAAGAGCTCTCCTGGAACAGGCCTAGTGGGGCTCATCTAGCTGAGCATCCTGTTCTCACATTGGCCAACCAGGTGCATGTGGGAAACCCACAAACAGGATCCAAGCACAAGAGCAACTCTCCCCTCCTGCAGTTTCCAGAAACTGGTGTTCAGGAGCATTACTGCTTCCAACAGAGCGTAGCCATCCTGGCTAGTAGCCATCAATAGCCCTTTCCTCCATGAATTTATCTAATCCTCTTTTAAAAGCACCTAGCTTTGTGGCCAGGGACACGGGTGGCGCTGTGGGATAAACCACAGAGCCTAGGACTTGCTGATCAGAAGATCGGCGGTTCAGATCCCCGCGATGGGGTGAGCTCCCGTTGCTCTGTCCCTGCTCCTGCCAACCTAGCAGTTCGAAAGCATCTCAAAGTGCAAGTAGATAAATAGGTACCACTCTGGCAGGAAGGTAAACGGCGTTTCCGTATGCTGCTCTGGTTCGCCAGAAGTGGCTTAGTCATGCTGGCCACATGACCCGGAAGCTGTACGCCGGCTCCCTCGGCCAATAAAGCAAGATGAGTGCCGCAACTCCAGAGTCGGCCACGACTGGACCTAATGGTCAGGGGTCCCTTTACCTTTCCTTTAGGTTTGTGGCCATCCCTGCTTCCTGAGCCAGGGAGTTCCTAAGTTTATGTGCTATCTGAAGAAGTCCTTTCTTTTAGTTTTCCTGGATCATCCAGATTCCAGCTTCATGGGATGTCCATGGGGTCTAATGTTGTGAGCGGGATACAAACATTCCTTGAATCCTACTTGTGGGTTTCCCGTGAGGGCATCTGGCTGGTGACCCTGGGAACAGGATGCTGGACTAATTGGGCTGCTGGCCTGATCCAGCAGGCTCTTCTTATATTCTCACGTTCTTGTTAAGGTAGTGAGGAGGTCAGTGCAGTGCAAACACACTGGCAGACCCAATCTGCCACTCCTGCTGGTGTGTTTGCATCTTGCTGACCTCCCCGCCACCTCCCCACCCACTGTCCCCCAGTAAGAAACAGCAACCCATTCACAGGGAAGCTGCCACAATGGCCTCCTCTTCCAGTGAGCCACTTCCAGCTGAGTGGCGGGTCTCAAGAGTGCCCTTTCACCTTCTGGGTGTTCCTTTATGAATATGCCCTGCTCATTCTTCCTTTACTGCTTCTAGGGTCTGACCCAGCTGGGGCTGATGCAAATTGCTATTATTATTTCTCCATTTTTTTCACCCAGGGTGGTCACAGGGTGTGTTACACCAATGAAAACCCAATATCAAAAACAATTTAAAATAACTGTACATCATAGTAATAGGGCGGTTCCTGAAAATACACACCCCAAGTGTCAAAAGCCAGGGTAAAGATGTGTTTCTTCAGCATTCGCCAGAAGCTATACAATGAAAGTGCCAGATGTACCTCTGTGTATGTGGGGGGGGGGGAGTTACGCATCTTAGGGGGCACCACAGAGAAGGTCCTCTCCTAGGCCAACCCCTCCGCCGGGCTTCTGAGGGTCTCCTCTACTGAGCTCAGCACCTGTGAAGGTCTGCAGGGAAGGAGACAGTCTTTCAGGTATTTGGGGCCTGAGTCATTTAGGGCTGTGAACACTCATGTGAGCACCTTGAATTGGGCCCTGAAATGAAATTGCAACCAATGCAGTCATTTTTAAAAAGGGGTTATGTGAGATCTTAATGGCCACTGTATTTTGGACCAACTCAAGTATCCGAGTCGTCTTCAAGGGAAGGCCCACGTAAAGCACATTGCGACAATCCAGCTGCCGTCCCCAAACAGCTGGAGGGCACCAGGTTGGCGAACGCTAGCAGACCTTGCATGGCGTAAGGAACTGGCAGGGATCCAGCGATGAGACTGGAGCTTGAAAAGGTTTTGTTGTTTATTGGGAGAAGTTGACAAGCTTTCCTCTTATTTATCCGGAGGGGAGGGGAGGAGGGGGCCAGTATCTTGAGGCCCAAGGAGAGACAGGTTGTCACTGATCTGCAACAAAACAAGGAAGGGACAATTATATTGTCTGAAGCCAAGCGAGATGCATTAGCATTTTGGCATTTAGATGCGAACTGTTATCTGTGCCTCAATTGTTAATTAAAAGTAGTTCCGGTCCTGATTCCTTCTCTGCCTGCGCTCTTTGCCGGTTCCTCCACTGTTATTTATGGCCATTCTTTTCTCCCGCCTGCCCCCCTCTCTGCTGCCCACAACTGGAGTGCCTCAGCCGTCCTTCTGTGGGTTAAGAGAGAGGAGGCCGAAGGAATGGGGAAGAGAGGGACTTGCACGTAGCCCGCCTTGTCTCCCACGAGCACTTGTGGGACCCGAGGCCCCGTGTCAAGCAGATAAGAGCCGGCAAAAGGGGAGAGGACAAAACGAAACAAAACACCCAAGCGGTTGTCGTTGCCGTCACAATGAAGCGCTATCCTGGGGGCGCAGGACGCTAATCGCTGCCAAGTGTGCCGCTCAGATAACAATGCCCACTTCAGCTCAGCAACGGGCATGGATTTATTCAGACTCCAAAACAAAAACACAAATGCACACACATATACACATTGTGTTTCAAGGCAGAGGATGATATCCCAGATTCCAAATTAGGCAGGGATACATCCTCCCCCCCCCCCATAGAAGTGGCCTTCTGTCCTAATTTCTAGAGGCAGACCCGCAAGGTCAGGGGTCAGCAAACTTTTTCAGCAGGGGGCCGGTCCACTGTCCCTCAGACCTGGTGGGAGGGCCGGACTATTTTTTTTGGGGGGGGGAATGAACAAATTCCTATGCCCCACAAATATCCCAGAGATGCATTTTAAATAAAAGGACACATTCTGCTCATGTAAAAACACGCTGATTCCCGGACCATCTGCAGACCGGATTTAGAAGGTGATTGGGCCGGATCCGGCCCACAACATTGATGCCAAAATCCAGTACCGCCTGAGCTCTGCGAGTGTGGCTTTCTCCCGACTGAAGTGCAGAGTGTTTGAGGGACATTCGCAAGGAAACCAAAATGCTTGTTGACAAAGCTATTGTACTGCCAACCTTACTGTATGCTTGTGAAACATGGACCACTTACAAACGCCATCTCCAATTCCTCAAAAGATTCCATCAACTGTGTCTCCGAAAAATTTTACACATCACTTGGGAAGACAGGTGAACTAATACCAGTGTACTGGAAGAAACAAAGATCAATGATTCTTCAACATCAACTTTGTTGGACTGGTCATGTTGTGCGGATGCCTGATGATCGTCTTCCAAAGCAACTACTCTATTCCGAACTTAAAAATGGAAAGCGTAATGGTGGTGGTCAACAAAAGAGGTTTAAAGACTGTCTCAAGGCAAATCTTTAAAAATGTAGTATAAACACCGACAACTGGGAAACACTGGCCTGCGAGTGCTCCAGTTGGAGAACAGCCTTGACCAAAGGTGTCGTGGGCTTTGAAGACACTCGAACTCAGGACGCAAGGGAGAAACGTGCTAAGAGGAAGGCACGCTTGGCAAATCCACACTGTGATCAACTCCAGCCCGGAAGCCCATGTCCCCACTGTGGAAGGGCGTGTGGGTCCAGAATTGGCCTCCACAGTCACTTACAGACTCATTGTTAAAACCGTCTTTATGGAAGACAATCTTACTCGGCTACGAGGGATCGCCGAAGAAGAAGAAGAAGAAGAGGAACCTATGCGCTAGGTGTTCCTGATCTGTAGGGCTCATTGTGAAGACTTGATCAGGCATTCCTCTTCTGCTTTAAAATATATATTAAAATTTCACACCTGAAGTGTGTGAAATGTCTATATGAGAGCGGGCACACCTTGATTCGGGGTCCTCCTTCTTCTGCGTGTGAGGGGAGCACCCTGTTGCAACAGAATCAATAAAGATCAGGCTTACGAGCTGCTTTGCTTCTCAATATTCTCTGGTTGGCCTCAGTTATTTTCTCCAACCGATGGAGAACCTACAAAGGACTCTATAAGGGCTCTTTTGTCCCATAAGGGAATAAGGGCAGATTTTTGTTTATTACAGAGTCATTTCTAAAATTGTAACTATCCTTCTCAATTAGCTTATCTGGATTTTATGCAGACCTGTGCCTTCCTTTGTCATCATCATCATCATCATCATCATTATTTTGCAAGGCGTCACTTGCTACCCTATTCCTGTTCCATAGCTAGGGGTTCGTCCACCCTGTCTCCAAGGTCTTAATATTCCTCTAATGAAGCATCACCGAAATGAGAGATCCTCCCCCCGCATTTTTTTTAAAATAGTTTTCAAGAAAAGGCAAAACAGCCTTCAGATGTAATTGCCATGAGTTTTTATGGCCCTAAAAGGAGCAGTAAGATAGGATTAGTCTTAGTTAAGGGTGACTCACCCTTCTATCTGTTTCAGATTGAAACAAATGACAATGTTTGCTTTCGATTATTAGATTAGCCATATTGAAATCCTTATTAGGGGCTTATGATTGGGGTGGGTGGGTCGGGGAGAGGAATGCTTCTGTGTGGTGCCTGCAGAACAGCAAGTACTCTAGGCATGCCTTATCACGATGTGGGGGTATCCCTACTCCGCCGAAGCTGTGACAGAGTGTTACCATTGTTGTTGTTGTTTAGTCGTTTAGTCGTGTCCGACTCTTTGTGACCCCCTGGACCAGAGCACGCCAGGCACTCCTGTCTTCCACTGCCTCCCGCAGTTTGGTCAAACTCATGCTGGTAGCTTCGAGAACACTGTCCCACCATCTCGTCCTCTGTCGTCCCCTTCTCCTTGTGCCCTCCATCTTTCCCAACATCAGGGTCTTTTCCAGGGAGTCTTCTCTTCTCATGAGGTGGCCAAAGTCTTGGAGCCTTGGCTTCAGGATCTGTCCTTCCAGTGAGCACTCAGGGCTGATTTCCCTCAGAATGGTGAGGTTTGATCTTCTTGCAGTCCATGGGACTCTCAAGAGTCTCCTCCAGCACCAGAATTCAAAAGCATCAATTCTTCAGCAATCAGCCTTCTTTATGGTCCGGCTCTCACTTCCATACATCACTACTGGGAAAACCATGGCTTGAACTATATGGACCTTTGTTACCATTATTCACCAATATTTAGTGGGCTCGGTCTAATCTGGACACAAACGGTGCCACAAAGTTCTGTCCTGGGCCCGTAGTTGTTCAACATCTTTATAAACGACTTGGATGAAGGAATTGAGGGGATGCTTATCAAATCTACAGGTGACACCAAACTTTTTTGGGGGTGTGGGTGGGGAAGCCAATGCCGCAGAAGACAGAATCAGAATTCGAAATGACCTTAACAGATTGGAGAACTGGTCCCAAGCTAATAAAGTGAATTTCAGTAGGGACAAATGGAAGGTTCTGCAGCTAGGCAGGAAGAACCAGCAGCACACATATAAAAGGGGGGGGGGATACCTGGCTTACTAGTAGTACAGTGGTACCTCGGGTTACATACGCTTCGGGTTACAGACTCTGCTAACCCAGAAATAGTACCTCGGGTTAAGAACTTTGCTTCAGGATGAGAACAGAAATCATGTGGTGGAAGTGCGGTGGCAGCAGGAGACCCCATTAGCTAAAGTGGTGCTTGAGGTTAAGAACAGTTTCAAGTTAAGAACGGACCTCCAGAACGAATTAAGTACTTAACCCAAGGTACCACTGTACATGTGAAAAGGATCCAGGGGTCTTAGTAGACCACAAGCTTAACATGAGTCCACAGTGTGATGCAGCAGCAAAAATGCTAATGCTATTCTAGGCTACATCTACAGAAGTATAGTGTCCAGATCAAGGGAAGTCATAAAAAAGGTAAAGGTAAAGGACCCCTGACAGTTAACTCCAGTCGCGGACGACTCTGGAGTTGTGGCGCTCATCCCACTTTACTGGCCAAGGGAGCTGACATTTGTCCACAGACAGTTTTTCCGGGTCATGTGGCCAGCATGACTAAGCCGCTTCTGGCAAAACCAGAGCAGTGCATAGAAAAACCATTTATCTTCCCACCGGAGTGGTACCTATTTATCTACTTGCACTTTGACGTGCTGTGGAACTGCTAGGTTGGCAGGAGCTGGGACTGAGCAACGGGAGCTCACCCCGTGGGGTATTTGAACCACCGACCTTCTGATCGGCAAGTCCTAGGCTCTGTGGTTTAGACCACAGTGCCACTCTTGGTCAGACCACACTTAGAATACTGTGTCCAGTTCTGGGCATCACAATTTTAGAAAGATATTGACAAGCTAAAACATGTGCAGAGGAGGGCGACCAAGATGATTAAGGGTCTGGAAACTAAGCCTTATGAGGAATGGTTGAGGGAGTTGGGGATGAGGGAGTTGAGACTAAGAGGAGATAAGATAGCCATCTTCAAATAGCTAAAGGACTTTCACATGGAGGACGGATTAAATCCCCAACCCTGGCTCAGCTGAAGAGACACTGATTTGCTCAAGGACCAGGGAAATCCCCCAAAATCCCTCAGTGGACAATATTGAGCTAGAGGAACCCACAGTCTTGCTCACTATAAGGTACCTTCCTATGCTTTTGTCCCACAAGGCACAACAGACAGGCACCGGTATCTTTCCCCATTGGCTGGGGCTGATGGGATTTGTAGTCCCAAAAATCTGGAGGGCACCAGGTTGCGGAATGTTGGTGCGGAAGGCATTCTGTTTGCGTGGCATATAAATACATCACCACCCCAGCCTCAAAACCTAAATACATAGAAAGTAGAGTCTGGGGTTTTTTCCCCCACAGTAAGGAAGGCAGTAGCTGCAGCCTTCCCCTTAGCTTTCATATCCTAAACACCTTTGGGCACTGCTTATGTTTCCGGGAATAGAGCGATGTTTCTGCAGAACTCAGTGAGGAATGGAGAACCAGCCAGAAGGACTTTATCAGCATGTTGTGCTGAGGTGCACTTTTATGGCTCTCTGCTTCAGGCATTACTAAAACTCTGAGGGCTGCCAGCACCATCGGGAATCCTTCAGACAGGCTCTCCTCCAGCACATCAAGCTCTTAATTCTCTTGCCAGGCATCTCTGTGTTTGTTAGGCAGGCAGGCAGGCAGGCAGAGAGCACAATGTGAGAAGCAGCCTGTGCAGCCCAGTCTAAGGGGAAATTCAACACCCCAAGTCCATCGAAAGCATCCGAGCTCTGCAAAGGGCCAGGCTGCACATCCGTGGTTCCCCGCCCCACCCAGAAATAATGAGCTGTGAGGTAGCTCAGTTAGTTAGAGCATGGTGCTGCTAAGGCCAAGGCCGCAGGTTCGAATCCCATATGGGACAGCTGCATACAGAGGCGTAGGAAGGGAAAATTCTTGTCAACCTCCCCCCCCTGTTGATTTTTTTTTTTTGCCTGCAAAAACAGTTTTACGTTATTTCAAATTTTCTTACAAAGGAATGTGGATTCTGGGCCTCTGATAACAAGTACGCAACTGTGGATAGATACTTAAATCTACAAGGATGGATTGTGTTTTGGCTTGTGTTATTTTATTTATAATTATTGTTTATTTATTTAATAAAATTTATTTTTGGCACAAGCCAAAACACAATCCATCCTGTAGATTTAAATATCTGTCCATAGTCGTCTACTTGTTATCAGAGGCTCAGACTCCACATTCCTTTGTAAGAAAATATGAAAAAACGTATAACCATTTTTGCAGGGAAAAAAATAAATAAATAAAAATCAATGTGTGGGGGGTGACAAGAAATGTTCCTCACCGGGTACCACCTGACCTTCCTACACCTCTGAGAGAGAAGACTGGGAAGAGGAGGTGTCAGAAGCTGAAGAGGCAACTGGGCTGCGTGAGCGAGGGGAGTCTGTGGCAGAGAAAAGTCCAGAATCGGAGGCAAGAGAGTGGGGGAAGGGAGGCCAAGAGGCAGAAATGAGGCTGGCTAGTGAAGAGTCCTGTATATTGTCTCCCTGCTTATTTAACTTATATGCAGAATTCATCATGCGAAAGGCTGGGCTGGATGAATCCCTAGCCGGAATTAAGATTGCCGGAAGAAATATCAACAACCTTAGATATGCAGATGACACAACCTTGATTGCAGAAAGTGAGGAGGAATTAAAGAACCTTTTAATGAGGGTGAAAGAGGAGACCTCAACATCCAAAAAACGAAGATCATGGCCACTGGTCCCATCACCTCCTGGCAAATAGAAGGGAAAGAAATGGAGAGAGATTTTACTTTCTTGGGCTCCATGATCACTGCAGATGGTGACAGCAGCCACGAAATTAAAAGGTGCCTGCTTCTTGGGAGAAAAGCAATGACAAACCTAGACAGCATCTTATAAAGCAGAGATATCACCTTGCCAACAAAGGTCCGTATAGTTAAAGCTATGGTTTTCCCAGCAGTGATGTATGGAAGTGAAAGCTGGACCATAAAGAAGGCTGATCGCTGAAGAATTGATGCTTTTGAATTCTGGTGCTGGAGGAGACTCTTGAGAGTCTCATGGACTGCGAGAAGATCCAACCTCTCCAGTCTTAAGGAAATCAGCCCTGAGTGCTCACTGGAAGGACAGATCCTGAAGCTGAGGCTCCAAGACTTTGGCCACCTCATGAGAAGAGAAGACTCCCTAGAAAAGACCCTGATGTTGGGAAATATGGAGGGCACAAGGAGAAGGGGACGACAGAGGACGAGATGGTGGGACAGTGTTCTCGAAGCTAGCAGCATGAGTTTGACCAAACTGCGGGAGGCAGTGGAAGACAGACATGCCTGGCATGCTCTGGTCCATGGGGTCACGAAGAGTCGGACACGACTAAACGACTAAACAACAAGTGAAGAGTCCTGGGTGTCTCCCCCTCCTGCTGTGATGAGTTCCCTTCCCCCTTGTCTCCCGGAACCAGAAGAGGCATGAAAGGGCGGAAGAGAGGTTGACTTAATGCAGGCGCAATCTCTGATTGCTTGGGGAAAGCCCTGGAGAGGAAGGGACTTAGATGGCTGTGGGGAGGCAAGGACTTTCAATTTCAACAGCTGATTGCCACGGGGCAAGAGCTACTGGGGACGAGCTGCTGTGCTCATTAAGCCAGACACTCAACCAAGTCTGTGGAGGTCATGTTTGCGCTAATAAGCATTTAACTCAAAGCTGAACGGTGTGATTTACTGCCAGCTCTCTCTTTCACACCCACCTAGAGGAAGGACAGAAAGGGAATGTGAGTATAAAAGGGATCTCCACTGCCCCGCCCACTTTTGCCATAGGCTCCGCCCATCACTGGCATGTGGCCCCTGGAAGATTGCACAGGAGGGACTGTGACCCTGGAGCTGGAAAAGGGCTCCCCTCTCCTGCTTTAACTGCAGCTGATGTGCAGGGTTGAACCAGGCATTTTGCATGCAGCTCAGGCGTTCTCCATCCAAGCTACAGTCCCTTTGCACAGCTGCTGCTGCTGCTTGATATTATTATTTGATTATAGAACAATTAACCCACAAAAATCTCTGTGCATCATTTGTCCCCATGATTCACTCATTAATTCATTTCAACCAGTTAATAAGAGAAAACAATCCCTGTATCCACGCACAACCAAATAATCAATTTACCGAGCTTGAGCTTGGTCCCACTGATTACTGAGAACTTACACAACCCATTAATCAATATATCCATCACAAACAAGACTTTAAAATTGCCTCTTAAAAGCCTGAACGAAAGGGCACGCTTAACCATCCGTCCAATCTCCCCAATCATGCAAAAACATTAATTCTAGAGCAGACTCAACCATCTATATACTTGCCCCACCTCAATCACATTGCAGAAATAATATATATTTTTAATGCAGTAAGAGGAGGACAAAGCCATCAGTTAAACGGCAGATGGATTAATCTTTTCCAGCCACCCCACCCCCACCCTGCCTCCACTCATTTGCTATGAAAACAATTCCCCTCCCCCCAACTAATTGCTTACTTGTGGGGAGCTGCCCACAATCTGTGGGAATGTTCAGGGATGAAGGAGAGGGTATATTGTTTGATTATAGCCTTTCCAACTTGTGTTCTCAAGTTCACAATTTTAGCAGAGTAACATTCCCCTTTTTAAACTTGCAGCGGATGCGTTTGCTCAGGCTCGCTAAAGCCTCTATAATAACTGTTCTGATATTTTCCCCTTATTCCCTCATAAAAGATAAGACATGACACAGTCTTCTATAAAAGTATAAAAAGGTTTACTCACACATCATTCTGTTCACAATCGGATCCCAGAAGGCAGACTTAGCTTAGAAAAGAAACATACACCTGGAAACTATCCCATAAAGAGACAGTCCCTTTGGCTGGAGGTCAAGAGAGCATCTTTGGCTAAGCAGATGTTTCTTCTTCAATGCATGTAGTCAAAGAGAGAGAGATGGCTGCCCTGCCCTGTGCTTTTGTCCTTACCTGCACAGGTGAGGGCACGCCCACCTCTAGTCACATGCAGAGGAAGTCTGTCTCAGCCCAGAAGGAAACAGGAAGTTGACCTGCTGGCTGGACAAACATTCCTCCCCATGTGTAAAAATGTTCACTCTAGGAATGTTGTACTTGACTGCTCTTGTGTTTCACATCCCCCACAATCAGCCTGCCTCAACTTCCCAGTTGAGCCTGCACAACAAGCCTATGGTGAGGGGAGATCGCTGTGGACTTGGAGTTTTGAGCAGCTGTCAACAAAGTACCTCAACCAAGACTCCCGAGTAAGCTTAGAATGAACAGAATCCGAGATTTGGACGAGGAAACAACAGAAGAGGACTGGAAAAAATTTAAAGACTATTTGCAAAAACATTATAAGTTGTATGAATGTTAAGATTGTGCATGATTAGGAAATTTTATGCTTTAGCAATTTGATTAAGTAAATGGTAAATTAAGTGATAAGAAAGAAGAGGAGGCAATATGAAATAACCATATTATGTTTTATTTTAAAGGTACAAAAATTGAGTTACAATATTTTGAATTTGGAAACATAATAACTGAAAGTTACAGTAAGTTATGAAATAAGGTAACAAATTGCTGATATTGTTAATGTAAAGAACGCAGGTCTGGAAGATGTGGGGAGGTCCAATTGGTTTTGTCAAATTATGGAAAGTTGAATTGTTATACATGTATTTCTTATTTCTTTTTATTCTTATTTTTTCTTTCTTGTTTCTCTATTTTGTACACCTTTGAACTTATGAACTTATGAAAAGAAACTTAATAAAAATATTATTAAAAAAATATATAAAATAATGCTGTAAATTTTTATTTAAAAAAAAAGAATGAACAAGTGGAGAGGTTTAATTCCAACTAAATATGAGGGAAAACCTTCAGACAGTGAGAGTTATTCAGTAGTGGAATGAACTTCTTCATAAAGTGGACTCTCCTTCCTTGGAGGTTTTCAAGTAGAGGTTGGATGGCCATCTGTCAGGGGCGCTTTAGTTGAGATTCCTGCACTGCAAGGATTTGACTAGATGATCCTTGGGGTCCCTTCCAGCTCTACAATTCTGTGATTCTACACTTCTAGTTATCTCCCACTTGGACTACAATGGGCTCTACATGGGGCTAACTTTGAAGGTGACTCGGAAACTGCAAATAATCCAGAATGTGGCAGCTAGACTGGTGACTGGGAGTGGCTGCCGAGACAACATAACACCGGTTCTGAAAGACCTGCATTGGCTCCCAGTAAGTTTCCGAGCACAATTCAAAGTGCTGGTGCTGACCTTTAAAGTCCTAAATGGCCCAGTAGACCTGAAGGAGTGTCTCCACCCCCATCATTCAGCCCAGACACTGAGGTCCAGCTCCGAGGGCCTTCTGGCGGTTCCCTCCCTGTGAGAAGTGAGGTTACAGGGAACCAGGCAGAGGGACTTCTTGGTAGTGGTACCCGCCCTGTGGAACACTCTCCCTTCAGATGTGAAGGAAATAAGCAGCTATCCTATCTTTAAAAGACATCTGAAGGCAGCCCCGTTTAGGGAAGTTTTTAATGTCTGACGCTGTATTGTTTTAAATATTCAGTTGGAAGCCGCCCAGAGTGGCTGGAGAAGCCCAGCCAGATGGGCAGATGGGTGGGGTATAAATAATAAATTATTATTATTATTATTATTATTATTATTATTATTATTATTATTATGTGCTTCCCTTTGGGGCATCAGGTTGGTCACTGTGAGAACATGATGCAGGACAAAGTGGGTCCTTGGCCTCACCCAACAAAGCTCTTATTATTTTCTCATTGAAGAAATCTGAAAGGGAGGGAAAACAGAGTTGTGTATGTTCCCAGAGGGATTCAGCATCCTGGGACCCTCAAAAAGAATAAGAAGTCTCAGCTATGGTTGGTTGTCAAGCTGTGCTGTGGCTTTGATTGGCTTCTCACCAAATATGAGGAAAAACTTTCAGATGGCGAGAGCTATTCAGTAGTGGAACGGACTTCCTCATGAGGCGGTGGACTCTCCCTCCTTGCAGGTTTTCAAGCAGAGGTTGGATGGCCATCTGTCAGGGACGCTTTAGTTGAGATTCCTGCATTGCAGGGGGTTGGACTAGATGACCCTAGGGGTCCCTTCATTATAGCGTTGCCATATTTCAAAAAGTGAAAATCCGGACACAAGGTTTTTGGTCAACCCCCCATTATCCAGTGGTTCTCAACCTTGGGTCCCCAGATGTTTTCAGCCTACAACTCCCATGATCCCTAGCTCACAGGACCAGTGCTCAGGGATGATGGGAGCTGTAGGCCAAAAACATCTTGGGACCCAAGGTTGAGAAAGGCTGCTCTTATGGATCAGGAATTGGCTACATTGCAGGAAGCAAAGAGTAGGAATAAACGGGCAGTTTTTTGAATGGGGAGAAGTGGAAATGCTTCTGAAGATCAGCTGCTGGAAGCCGTAGCAGGAGAGAGTGCTCACAGGCTCAGATCCGGCTCGTGCATTTTCCACAGGCTACTGTGAGAAGAGATGGGCAATTGGGCTGATTCAGGGATGCGGGTGGTGCTGTTGGTTAAACCACAGTGCCTAGGACTTGCCAATCAGAAGGTTGGCAGTTCGAATGTCCGCAATGGGGTGAGCTCCCTTTGCTCGGTCCCTGCTCCTGCCAACCTAGCAGTTCGAAAGCATGTCAAAGTGCAAGTAGATAAATAGGCACCGCTCCGGCGGGAAGGTAAACAGCGTTTCCATGCGCTGCTCTGGTTCGCCAGAAGCGGCTTAGTCATGCTGGCCACATGATCCAGAAGCTGTGCGTCGGCTCCTTTGGCCAATAAAGCGAGATGAGCGCCACAACCCCAGAGTCGGCCACGACTGGACCTAATGGTCAGGGGTCCCTTTACCCTTTACCTTTTAGGAGTTTCTTACAACACAAGGCACTGTGCCCAGTGAACACAAGTTTTCTGTGCCCCGACACCATCCCAGCATAGTCGCCCAACTATGCTTGCATTCATTAAAAAAAAGAAACAAACCAACAGCTAAAAAATGAGGTGTGGTGGCAGAGGAAAGGCTGGTTTGGAATTGAAATTGTTTTAACTAACCTTTCATTCATCCTCAAATCCGTAAACTGCCCCCGCCCCCCCCCCCGACTGCTTCATATTTCACTGCTGGCATTTAGCCTGCATTTAACAATGCCGAGCTCTTTTTGAAATTAAAATAATCAAGGAAGGAACACAACACCCTGTATGGAAAGGTATCATTATGTTTTAAAAAGGGGGTTGTTATCTCCTCACGCTGAGCTGTGAGGATGTTTCTGAAAACTGTATCTTCCTTTGACAGAAATTAGTTCAATATTATCTCTACTCCTTTTTGTGTGTGCATGAGGGGGGGTGGGGGTGTCAGGGTAAAAATCCTTCAAAGAATGCATTGGGTCTTCCTGGCATGTAATCTACTTATGAGATGGAGCAGGGGGTGTGGGAGGAGAGGGAAAAATAGGCCAATTATGCATATTTAAAAATGCAGACAAGGTGGGCAGGATGTAAATCATGGACAAACAAACACGCTTTCGCAGTCTCCCCGGGAAGAAGTGTGCCTACAGCAATTGTTGTTAACAACACAGGAACATCAGGCGCTGCTCGGAGCTCGCTGTGTTGGACGTAGAAGACGGAGCATCCCTAACAATTCGAAACATGACATTTAAAGGTTATAGACAGCATTTATTATTTACACGGTGCTGTCATGGAATCGTAGAATCATGAATGGCAGAGATGGAAGGGACCCTGAGTGTTGGAGCCGGGGTGCTTTGGGCACCCCCACCTCCAGCTGATGGGCATTGCCAGTGCTGGTTTTCTAGAAAAAAGAGTTCCCAGAACTCACCGTGAATGTAGAATGGCAATAGCACTCACCTGTGAGGTTCCGGAACCCACCTGAGAGGTGCCTGAACTGAGTTATGGTGAGTTTCCCCTGGGGGGGAAAAGCCCTGGGTGTTGCCATTCAAATGGTGTGCATGTGCGATGGCTTGGGACTCGGGCTCAGACTTGGAACCAGAGGAGTCTCAGTCCACACCAGATCCTTTGCCTCAGGCATCTTCTGAACCAAGTCTGGGGTCTGATCCTGAAGAGTCCCAGTCTGCACAGGTTCCCCTGCAACAAGCACCAGCTGGGCCGAGTCCATAGCTGTCAACCGTCCCTTATTTGGCGGGAAACTCCCTTATCCCAGTGCCATTTCCCGCTGCTGTCCCGGACAGATGATGTCCCTTAAATTTCCCGGCTCAGGAGGGAAGCAGTGTCTTGGGGTCCTCCACCTCGAGAGAGCGAGAGAGAGCGTGCGCATGAGCTGCTGCGTCTCCGCCTCTCCCTTTCCCCCCTCAGGGGCGCGTCATGAGGAGACGGGTGGAGGCGGGCGGGCAGGCAGACAGCCCCTCTCTTGCGAGACTTCTGCCGCACTGCCAGGGGAAGCCGGAGGCAGCGGCGGCGGCAGCCTGAGGGAGGAGGAAGAGGAGGGGATGGGGAGGGATGCAGAAGGGCAGCACTTCAGCGGCCACCCTAGCGCTGCAACCGCCTCATGCCAGGCTCGTGGGCGGCGTGGGCGAGAGTCTTCCTCCCTCCCTCTCTCTCGGGCGGGGAAGGGCCGATGGAACTCCTCACGCCAGGACGACGGCAGCCCCAACGTGCTGCTTAGCATACCCTCCAACTAGTGCAGCATCTTAATGTAGTGATTTCCCCCTCTGCATCCTTTTGCCGGGTTGCTGCGCTGTGGGAACCACCGCTTGAGGCTTCGTTTGGCTGCTGGTTGACTAAAATCCCTTATTTTGGCTGCTGATCCCTTATTTTCAAGGCTGCTGGTCCCTTATTTTCAAATCTGTAAGTTGACAGCTATGGCCGAGTCAGGGGCCTGAGCCTGCCCTGGCTCCAGATGCAGGGATGACCTCAATGCCTTCAGCTGGGCCATCACTTACAGCTGCTCCACTACCGGTTGGGTCAGGAGAGGCTGAGGCGGCCCCTGGGTCTAGTCACCCACCGACATCTCCCGAGCTGCAGAGATTAAGGTATGAGAGTAGGAGAGCCCTGAGTACTCGCAGGAGGAGTGCTTGCCTTCGGGTGAAACAGGGAGGTGAGTCGCCGGGGGATCAGGACCGGCCGTTATCCCGACAATGATAAAAGGCTGTCGGACCCTGCCCCAGGTTGTGGGAGCAACATTGCTGTTTGCCAGAACCTGCCTGAGATCCTGTGCCAGACATAGCCTGGTTTCCTGCCTCGTGTCCTGCCTTGGCCCTGTCGGACTGACTCCTCGCGGAATCCCTGAATTCGGGACCAGACCTGGACCACGTTGCTCGGGTTAACCCCTGGGCCCATCACAGCATGTGTCATGTCTTGTGATTGATTATGTGGGGTGGGGCTTACCTGCCCCCCAATATTTATTCACGTTGGACACACCCTGACCCCAAGGGTCATCCAGTGCAGCCCCCTGAAATGTAGGAAGGTAAACTAAAGCGTCCCTGACAAATGGCCACCCAACCTCTGTTTGAAAAGCTCCAATGAAGGACAGTCCATCACTTTCCAAGGGAGTCCGTTTTGCTATCAAAGCTCTCACCGTCAGAAAGTTCTTCCTGATGTTTCGTCGGAATCTCCTTTGTCGTAACTTGAAGCCATTAGTACAGGTCCTCCTCACCAGAGCAGGAGAATACAAGCTGGCTCCATCTTCCATGTGACAGCCTTTGAGATATTTGAAGGTAGCTATCCTATCTCCTCTCAGTCTCCTCTTTTCCAGGCTAAACATCCAGCTCCCTCAACCATTCCTCATAAGGCTAGGTTTCCAGACCTTTGATCATCTCGGTCACTCTCCTTAAATGGTGGCACCAGAACTAGACACAATATTCCAGGTGTGGACCAAGGCAGAATAGAGTGGTCCTATTGCTTCTCCTGATCTGGACAGTATACAGGCAATCACAGTTAATGTTTGGGTTGCCTTCCAAAGCACCGTGCATTTAAGTGAAATCGCATATATTTGAAACACCAGTGAAAAAGACCTGCAAACGCTTTGGTATAAAAATATGTTGAGTTTAGCATGAGCAGAGAAATTAACTCCTAAATTCATCTCGCCAAAGGCTTGGGGGACCCTGAATAATCATGTGCTCTTTCGTGGGATTCTATTTTATATATGACAAATACAGACACACAGGACTCCACAGTACAAAGTGAAATTCGGTTTTCCTAATGGCCTAACTTAATATTAAGACTCTCCCAAATATACTGACCTGCTTGTTTGTACTTCTTTTATTTTAATTGAATTGATAGGCTTGATTTACTTCAATAAAATCTTTTTTTTAAAAAACAACAACCACCTTTTATTTCTTTTTCTTTTTTTTAAGAAAATGATCTGGCAATGTCAAAACCAAACATGAGATGGAAAAATGAGAAAGTAAGACAAACCAAAACTGAACAGTTCATCTATCCCGAGACGAGCTGGAGCAAGTTGCCATGTCAACCTCTCCACCAAGTGCGGCCAAGTGCGGCCAGGATCTCTTACTCCCACTGAAGAGTCGATTCTGAAAGCATAATTTGAAGCAAACTTGCTATGGCCCTGACATTAACTGCGTCCGAATACTGCAATGCTCTTCCAGCTACCCCACCCGGGAGGCGAGGAAGTGAGAGCCAGACTGAGTCAATGTTTCTGCTTGGTCTAAAATAGGACTTGTGATGATCAGTCGGGGAAGAGGAAAGTGGACCCGAAATGGATATTGTGGGAGAATGAGCCAATCAGACGTCACGTTCCACTTCAGAAATAAAGCCAGGCCTTTTATGATCATTTGTGTTATTCTTTCTGCACACACAAACTCCGTCGGCGAGGCGGAGATGGTGCTTTTGTAAAGAAAGTGGCCCACATGGGAGGAACAGATGTCCAGTCCTATCACACCCGCCTTAGTCATCTCTCTTGTGATGGGAATATTGGTCTGCGAGACGGTCTATAGATAGATCCTTGGTTTTGTTTTGGATGCTCTGGGCAAAAGGGAGAAGTTAATTCATCAAAGTGGAAGGTCACCCGAAAGCCGCCTCATCTAACTGCAAGGCAGGGCCACCTGTTAAAGGATGGGACCTGCTCCGACAGGTGGCAGTGGCGCCGGCCAATCTAAATGGCTTTAAAACAGGATTAGAAAATTTTGATGGAGGAGGAGAGAGTTGTTGATGGCTACTAGTCAGGATGGGACGCAGGTGGCGCTGTGGGTTAAACCACAGAGCCTAGGACTTGCTGATCAGATGGTCAGCGGTTCAAATCCCCATGACGGGGTGAGCTCCCGTTGCTCAATCCCAGCTCCTGCCAACCTAGCAGTTCGAAAGCACACCGAAGTGCAAGTAGATAAATAGGTATCACTCCTGCAGGAAGGTAAACGGCATTTCCGTGCGCTGCTCTGGTTCGCCAGAAGCGGCTTAGTCATGCTGGCCACATGACCCGGAAGCTGTACGCCGGCTCCCTCGGCCAGTAAAGCGAGATGAGCGCTGCAACCCCAGAGTTGTCCGCGACTGGACCTAATGGTCAGGGGTCCCTTTACCTTTACCTTTTACTAGTCAGGATGGCTACGCTCTGCCTCCACAGTCGGAGGCAGGTGAAAGGTAAAGGACCCCTGGACGGTTAAGACCAGTCAAAGGTGATTATGAGGTGTGGCAGTCATCTCACTTTTCAGGCCAAGGTTGCCGGTGTTTGTCCACAGACAGCTTTCCAGGTCATGTGGCCAGCAGGACTAAACCGCTTCTGTCGCAATGGGACAGAAACCAGAGCAGCGCACGGAAACTCTGTTTACCTTCCCACCGCTGCAGTACCTATTTATCTACTCACACTTTGACATGCTTTCGAACTGCTAGGTTGGCAGAAGCTGGGACAGAGCAACGGGTGCTCACCCCATTGCAGGGATTCAAACCGCCGACCTCCGATTGGCAAGCCCAAGAGGCTCAGTGGTTTAGACCACAGCACCATCCGCATCAGAGGCAGTAATGTTTCTGCTTCCCGGTTGCTGGAAACCGCAGGAAGGGAGAGAGGCTCTTGTGCTCAAATTATGTTTGTGGGATTCCCACAGTCATCTGGTTGGCCGCCATGAGAACAGCAGTGTTATTTTTCTAGAAAAAGGGGTGTCAGAACTCACCATGAACACCGCTGTTGTCCTCTTATAATGTCAATGACACCTACCTGAGAGGTGCTGGAAATGAGTTCTGAAGTGTTCTGGCTGGAAAAAAAAAGCCACTGAGAACAGGATACTGGAATAGATAGATGGGCCTGATCCAACAGGCACTTCTCGTCTTCTTACGTTCTTGTGCAAGTACAAGTTTGCAATGCAGATTGTGTCATCTGCACTCAGGAGGCAATTGAGTGATTTACAAGGTGCATAATAATAGTAATTTTTTATTTATACCCCGCCCATCTGGCTGGTTTTCCCAGCCACTCTGGGCGGCTTCCAATAAAACACTAGAATACAATAACCTATTAAACATTTAAAGCTTCCCTAAAGAGGGCTGCCTTCAGATGTCTTCTAAAAGTTTGGTAGTTATTTTTCTCTTTGACATCTGATGGGAGGGTGTTCCACAGGGTGGGTGCCACTACCGAGAAAGCCCTCTGCCTGGTTCCCTGTAACTTGGCTTCTCGCAATGAGGGAACTGCCAGAAGGCCCTCGGCGCTGGACCTCAGTGTCCGGGCAGAACGATGGAGGTGGAGATGCTCCTTCAGCTCTACTGGGCTGAGGCCATTTAGGGCTTTCAAGGTCAGCACCAACACATTGAATTGTGCTCGGAAACGTACTGGGAGCCAGTGTAGGTCTTTCAAGACTGGTGTTATATGGTCTCAGCAGCTGCTCCCAGTCACCAGTCTAGCTGCCGCATTCTGGATTAGTTGTAGTTTCTGGGTCACCTTCAAAGGTAGCCCCACATAGAGCGCATGGCAGTAGTCCAAGCGAGAGATAATCAGAGCATGCACCACTCTGGCGAGACAGTCTGCGGGCAGGGAGGGTCTCATCCTGCGTACCAGATGGAGCTGGTAAACAGCTGTCCTGGACACAGAATTGACCTGTGCCTCCATGGACAGCTGTGAGTCCAGAATGACTCCCAGGCTGCTCACCTGGTCCTTCAGGGGCACAGTTCCCCATTCAGGACCAGGTCTTGCATTTCAGCAAGACCTCGCAATCTGACAATACGAGGAGCTTCATGGAGGATTAGCCACCTCCTGTCTTGCGTCAGGAATGGGGGACACCCAAGACTCTTACTTCAGATGTTGTGAGACTCCAACTCCCACTGGTCCCAATCGGCGCAGTCAATGGCCATGGAAGATGGGCGTTGGAATCTACTAACACCCGGAGAAAGGGCCACAGATTCCACATCCCTGCTTGAAGCGAGAACAGACACAAATGGTGCCCCTTAGATGCCCCCGCTGGCTTCATCCCAGCTAAGGCTCTGAATTCTCTGCATCGAAACAAAGAGAACTCACCTTCCTTTGCCCCCAAGGGAAGGCAACCCGTTCTCGCTGACAGCAAAGTTTTCTTGTTCCGAACCCGGAGGCAGAAATCCAGGAGCAGAATTGCCAGCAGCGAATGCATTTTGCATTGATGAGAAAATTACAGTCATTGAGCTTTGGGTTGTGTGACAAGTAATTTCTTTGCATACTCCCATCCCCACCACCTCCCAAAAGAAAAGAAAAGAAAAAGAGAGAGAGAGAGAGGAGCCCATCATGTAGATCAACTGTAGGAGGAAAGTGTCAGCCGCAATTTCGTAAGTTAATGAAATAAATCAGTCAGACGGAAAGAAGAGATGGGGATATATGCCTCTGCAATCTGACGAGAGCACAGCGAGCCAAGATGAAGCATCTTCCAAGGTACACAAAACTTCAAAAGAAGATCATAGCCAGCTCCGCTCTTGCACAAATGAAGTAAACAACAAGGGAGGTTTGTTCAGCGCCAAACAAAGATGGAGGGTGACGTCTCCTCTCCATTGGAAGAAGGCCCAAATGGGGCAAGCGCCAGCAGTCAGCCAGGTTTGGTGCTGGCTATGGACCCCGGGAGCTCAGAAGAGCCCCTCATCAGCCTGGCCCAGTTGGGCTGCTGCTCACTGTCCTGCTTGCTGAGACTCATTTTATTTTTATTTTTTTCAAAAATTGTTATTGATTTTCAAAAATTCAAAACAAACAGACAAACATACATACATACATCCTGTTTACATCTTGGTAACATTAGCAAGTGACTTCCTCAAATCCCCTTGGTTGAATTTCATTATATATCATTTTAACAGTTTCTCAAAATCGATTTTCTCAAAAATTAACTTGCTCACTTAACATCTTTCATTCTTTCTAATTTAACTTTAGGCATCTTACATATTTAAATCCTAAGCCTATCTATTATTTGCAAGCTTTCCCAATTAAGTTATCTTAACATATTTAGCTAAATAGTCTTTAAATTTCATCCATTCTTCCTGATACTCCTCCTCCTTCTGGTCGCGGACTCTTCCAGTCAGGTCGGCCAGCTCCGAAAAATCCATCATCTTCCTCTGCCAATCTTCCACTGTTTGCTGAGACTCATTTTAGCAGGGGGTGGGTGGCTGTGCTATTTCTAAAGGAGAGTGAAGCACCCCCCCCCCCAATCTGTTGATGGCTGCCCACAGACCATAGGCATTGTCAGAGACATTGTGACCCAGAATTGTGAGGGAACCAAAGGCTCATTACTATGGCAAACCTTCTCCGGCATCCATGGGGCTGTTTTGAGCAGTAGACCCCGGAGTCAAATGGAAATGGAAGCATCTGGAGCACCTTCTGATTTTGCAACCATGGATTGAATTCACACTGTGGCAGCAAGGAAAACTTTCCCTGTGTCTTGAGTTCAAGCTGTGGCTGCAAAGGAAATGTCTTCTGTGTTGTCTCATGGCCCCAGGGTTTACCTGGCGCGTGCCTGATGGCATAAGTCATCAGGTGATGGAAACATGGGCATGGTTTGAGACAAACCACAACACAGGTCAAGTGCAAAGGTCTGGTGGGTGGAAGGTTGAAGAGAATACTGAACTAACTTGTTATAAGGCAGCTCCCAAAGATCCTGTAACTCCTTCTCCCAATTACATTAATCAGCCTGGTTCATTGAATGGCGCTAATTATAACGTTCAGGTGACCCTAACCCATGCCCTTTGCTCTGCTTTGTTAAGATTTGCCGTGACCTCACACTTAAACAATGAAGTAAAATAAAGCACCTCTTCCCTTCCATCCGGATGGTGTTATCCTTGAGTACTTTAAGGGAAAAGACTATAATCCCAGCAGTGTGAAGTGCCAGGGGAGAAAAAATGTGTTAATTATAATAAAGACCCCTTCATGGATCACTGCTTTGCTGTGGCGAAGGGGCTTGAATAACTCAGAGAAGCTATGAGCTATGCCGTGCAGGGCCACCCAAGATGGTCTGTATAGTTAAAGCTATGGTTTTCCCAGCAGTGATGTATGGAAGTGAGAGCTGGACCATAAAGAAGGCTGATTGCTGAAAAATAGATGCTTTTGAATTATGGTGCTGGAGGAGACTCTTGAGAGTCCCATGGACTGCCAGAAGATCCAACCTCTCCATTCTGAAGGAACTCAGCCCTGAGTGCTCACTGGAAGGACAGATTGTGAAGCTGAGGCTCCAAGATTTTGGCCACCTCATGAGAAGAGAAGACTCCCTGGAAAAGACCCTGATGTTGGGAAAGATGGAGGGCACAAGGAGAAGGGGACGACAGAGGACGAGATGGTGGGACAGTGTTCTTGAAGCTACCAGCATGAGTTTGACCAAACTGTGGGAGGCATTGGAAGACAGGAGTGCCTGGCGTGCTCTGGTCCAGGGGGTCACGAAGAGGCGGACACGACTAAACGACTAAACAACAAACGACAAATAATAAAGAAAAGGAGAAAAGATATTTGAAATTTGGGGGAGATAATTTGTTGTATCAGCCATGATGCGACGTGATCTCTTCCTTATATGATGCTTTGCTTCCTTCTGCTATTTTTCAAATAAAGAAAAAATGAAAAGGTATTGGTTTAAATCAGGAACATAGGAAGCTGCATTAGGCTGGGCCATTGGTCCACCTTGCTTCCCGCACTGACAGCGGCTCTCCAAGTTAAGTCCTGAAGACGCTGAGGAGTGAAACTTTGACCTATATCTCGTTACACGCAGCAAACCTCTTCATTCCAACAATGAGAGAGAACAAAATTAGTGGTGCTGGTTACAGAAAGGATCGTCCTTAGGTAAATTCATGCAGAATAATGCTATCAATGACTACGAGTTATGATGGTTATGCACATCTCCATACTGCTGTAGGTAGTATAATAAATAATAATAATAATAATAATAATAATAATAATAATAATAATAACAATAATAATAATACATTTTTATTTATACCCCGCCCTCCATGGCCAGAGCCGGGCCCAGGGCAGCTAACACCAGTAAAATTACAATAAAAAATAAAAACCAATTTAAAATACAGGTTAAAATATAATTTAAAATGCAGCCTTATTTTAATAGTAGCCCATAAATCAAGACCATAAGGGGAGGGAAACATAAGGGTCAGACTGAGTCCAAACCGAAGGCCAGGAGGAACAGCTCTGTCTTGCAGGCCCTGCGGAAAGATGTCAAGTCAAGCAGGGCCCTGGTGTTGTGTGACAGAGCATTCCACCAAGACGGGGCCAGTGCTGAAAAGGCCCTGGCCCTAGTTGAGACCAATCTAACCACCTTGCGACCTGGGACCTCCAAGGTGTTGTCATTTGTGGACCTTAAGGTCCTCTGTGGGACATACCAGTAGAGGCGGTCCCAATAAAACATCAAACTTCCCTAAACAGGGCTGCCTTCAGATGTCTTCTAAGAGTCAGATAGTTGTTTATTTCCTTGACATCTGGTGGAAGGGCGTTCCACAGGGCGGACGCCACCACCGAGAAGGCCTTCTGCCGGGTTCCCTGTAACCTCACTTCTCGCAGAGAGAGAACCGCCAGAAGGCCCTCGGAGCTGGACCTCACTGTCCGGGCTGGACGATGGGGGTGGAGACGCTCCTTTAGGTCTACTCTGAACACCAGTCGTTAGGATCCACAGGAAAGGAGAGTGCTGGATGAGGTCACTGTGGATTTGCAGCTGATTGACTGACTGAACTAATGCTTATTAACGGTTCCTCGTCATCTTGAGGGGAAATGACAAGTGGGGTGCTGCAGGGTTCTGTCCTGGGCCTGCTTTTGTTGTTCAAGGTCATTATAAACAACTTGGACAAAGAAGGGGATGCTCATCGAATTTGCAGGTGAGACCAAATGGGAAGGGGTAGTTAATGCAGCAGAAGGCAGAATGAGGACATCTGAAGGCAGCCCTGTTTAGGGAAGCTTTTAATATTTAATAGGTTATTGTATTTTAGTGTTTTGTTGGAAGCCGCCCAGAGTGGCTGGGGAAACCCAGCCAGATGGGTGGGGTATAAATAATAAATTATTATTATTAGTAGTAGTAGTAGTAGTAGTAGACTGAACAACTGGGCACAAGCTAACACAATGAATTTCAATAGGAACAAATGGAAGGTTCTGCACTTAGGCAGGAAGAACAAGATGCACCAATGGGGCGGGGGCAGACCTGGATTGCCATGTGAAAAGCACATGTGAAAAGAATCTAGGAGTCTTCAAGCTTAACATGAATTCACAGTGTGACGCAGCAGCAAAAAAGCAAATGCTATTTGAGGCTGCATCAGCAGAAGTAGAGTGTTGTAAAGGTAAAGGTAAAGGAACCCCTGACCATTAGGTCCAGTCGTGACCGACTCTGGGGTTGCGGCGCTCATCTCGCTTTACAGGCCGAGGGAGCCAGCGTACAGCTTCCGGGTCGTGTGGCCAATATGACTAAGCTGCTTCTGGCGAACCAGAGCAGCACACGGAAACGCCGTTTACCTTCCCGCTGGAGTGGTACCTATTTATCTACTTGCACTTTGACGTGCTTTCGAACTGCTAGGTTGGCAGGAGCTGGGACCGAGCAATGGGACCTCACCCCGTTGCGGGGATTCGAACTGCCAACCTTCTGATCGGCAAGTCCTAGGCTCTGTGGTTTAACCCACAGCGCCACCCTGTAGAGTGTTGACATCAAGGTAAATAATAGTACCACTCTATTCTGCCCTGGTCAGACCACACCTGGAGTCCTGTGTCCAGTTCTGGGCAACACAGTTTAAGAAGGATATTGACAAGCTGGAAGGTGTGCAGCGGCGAAGGGTGACCAAATTGATCAAGGGTCTGGAAACCAAGCCATATGAGGAATGGTTGAGGGAGTTGGGTATGTTTTTTGTTTTTGTTTTTAATCTAGATTTTCAAGATAGCCTACAAAAGAGAACCATAAAACAAATATAAAACAGATCCAAAACATCAGAAACAAAAGCAATTTTCTCTGGGTACGTTCAGCCTGGAGACTCTCTCGGAAGCTGGTGGACTTGCCTTCATCGGAAGTTTTTTTAAACAGAGATTGAATGGCCATCTGTCATGATGCTTTAGCTCAGGCATAGGCAAACTCGGCCCTCCAGATGTTTTGGGACTACATCTCCCATCATCCCTAGCTAACAGGACTAGTGGTCGGGGATGATGGGAACTGTAGTCTCAAAACATCTGGAGGGCTGAGTTTGCCTATGCCTGCTTTAGCTGATGCAGGGGTTTTGTCTAGATGATCCTTGGGGTTCCTTCCAGTTATACAATTCTATGATTTGATGCTTCTGTGCTTCCCTTTGGGGCATCCGCTTGGTCACTGAGAGAACAAGATGGGCCACTGGTCTGATCCAACAGAGCTCTTATTATTTTCTCATTGAAGAAACCTGAAAGGGAGGGAGAACAGACGTGTGAATTTTCCCAGAGGGATTCAGCATCCTGGGACCCTAAAAAAAGAAGTCTCAGTTATGGTTGGTTGTCAAGCTGTGCTGTGGCTTTGATTGGCTTCTCACCAACTCTGGATGTCCTGTTCGGAGTCCAGGGATGGGGGGGCTTGCACCTTGCAGACCTTGCCTTCCCCCAGTCCTTTCCAGTGAGCAACTGCAACTGCTTAACATGGCAGGGCAGGCAAAACCGATTTGACAAAAGCAACTTTTCAGTGTCAGAAATATAATCAAAACTTACCTCTTCGGTAAGGATACATTATCCCAGCTGTCTAGAAGTGAGGAAGTGGGGAGGAATCCACCCTGCCTCTCAGCAAAGGACTGAGCATTTTGTTTAACTTAAAATTGATTTTCATGTGCTCCTGTTCATTAATTTTTATGGCACCAGCTGTACAGTTATTTTTTCCCCCAGCAGATGGAATTATTAATATATGAAGGGACTGGGGCAACATTTGCTAGGAAGGTGCTCCTGATAAGAGTTTTAAAGAGGGGCAGGTACGTGTCACAAGCAGTCTTGTAAGCCTGTCTCAGATGTGGCTAATGTGGGGGTGGGTGACAGAACTTGTTCCCACAGGAGGCAGGATAGATCCTCCCAAAGATGTACCCACAGCCCCGTGGAGACGACACTCCGCCACCCCACCCTTGCCCCCAAAGCCATGTGGGAATGTGAAGGATAGTAGGAAAGGATATATTGTTGTTGTTGTTGTTGTTTACTCGTTTAGTCATGTCCGCCTCTTCGTGACCCCCTGGACCAGAGCACGCCAGGCCCTCCTGTCTTCCACTGCCTCCCGCAGTTTGGTCAGACTCATGTTTGTAGCTTCGAGAACACTGTCCAACCATCTCGTCCTCTGTTGTTCCCTTCTCCTTGTGCCCTCCATCTTTCCCAACATCAGGGTCTTTTCCAGGGAGTCTTCTCTTCTCATGAGGTGGCCAAAGTCTTGGAGCCTCAGCTTCAGGATCTGTCCTTCCAGTGAGCACTCAGGGCTGATTTCCTTCAGAATGGAGAGGTTTGATCTTCTTGCAGTCCATGGGACTCTCCAGAGTCTCCTCCAGCACCAGAATTCAAAAACATCCATTCTTCGGCGATCAGCCTTCTTTATGGTCCAGCTCTCACTTCCATACATCACTACTGGGAAAACCATAGCTTTCACTATGCGGACCTTTGTTGGCAAGGTGATGTCTCTACTTTTTAGGATGCTGTCTAGGATATATTGATTAAGGATTATCCTTCCTTCACTCACGCCAGTGAGTGATGTAGCAGAGCAGATTTCCCTCAATATAGCAGGAAGTTAGTTTGCAGACTCATTTGAATCTCTTTAGTTAAGTAATCCTATCTGGCTTGCCCAGATGGATTATTCCTGGTGTACCCTTTGACCCCTCTTAAAAGAAGACAGACACAAGAGTCTTTGCTTAAAAGTAACAAGAAGTTTACTCACATTTCAGGTCACGATTTGATCCCTGAAAGGCAGGCTTTACTTAGTAGTTACATAACAATCTGTGAGTTTATCTCACATGGAGATGTTAGAAATTTCACTTCTCTAATGCTGCATTTGTGATTGGTGTAAATCACATGCCTGTCTGAGAAGAGTGTGGGAAACGAAAGATAGTCTTATCTCTTCCACTGTATGTACTTTGTAATGTTGTTGTTTAGTCGTTTAGTCATGTTCGACTCTTCGTGACCCCCTGGACCAGAGCACGCCAGGCACTCCTGTCTCCCACTGCCTCCCGCAGTTTGGTCAAACTCATGCTGGTAGCTTTGAGAACACTGTCCAACCATCTCCATGGGACTCTCAAGAGTCTCCTCCAGCACCAGAATTCAAAAGCATCAATTCTTCGTCGATCAGCCTTCTTTATGGTCCAACTCTCACTTCCATACATGCTGTGTTATACCAGAAGCTTAGTATGCATATATCATCTGGTATATGTCACTAGAAGCGCACTGGAAGAGACGGGAGATGCCTTTTTTAGATTGGCGTTCTGCAATGCCAAATTTGGGGAAGTGCGAACTTTGAAGGATCGCTGCGTTTTGGCCTACGTGCTGTTTTTGCAAACTATGCAGATTCGTGTTTAAAATGTGAACCCAAATGAAATTCTCCCCAGTTCCCAACAGAGCGCACCCCTGGCAGGCCGACTGCCCTAAATTGAACACTGTATCCTGTGGGCACTCCACTGGGAATTGCAACAGAGAAGTTCTCCAGGACTTTTCAGAGCTTCAGGCAAAGTTCTGAGTGCCATTAGGAGACCAGAGAGCCTGTCTTTATGTTCTAAAACCAAGGTGTCATCAGAAATGTGGAGCTGAGCAAAGAGAGGAATACTTGGCTGGATTGTCTCGGGAGATCCTGACCCATTAGTGGGCTCAAATTAAGTACCATTTGTGTTAACAGGTTAGCAGATCTTGATTAAAAAATAATTAGCTTCTGCCTTCCTGGAGCAACTTCCAAATGAGCTTTGGGCAGGAAGCGTTCGCTGTGTGCCGGTCGCAGCTCAGTTCTTCCAGTGCTCATTTAATTAAATATCTGGGTAAAAAGCCTGGGGAAATGTAAGTTTCTTTTTATAGGTGGGAGTCCCCACCGTCTGCTAATCGGGTGAAAGGAAAGCCACTATTCCTACCCTGTGTCTTCAAAGCCCATGATACCTTTGGTAAAGGCTGTTCTCCAACTGGAGCGCTCGCAGGCCAGTGTTTCCCAGTTGTCAGTTTTTATACTACATTTTTAAAGATTTGCCTTGAGATAGTCTTTAAACCTCTTTTGTTGACCACCAGCATTACGCTTTCCATTTTTAAGTTTGGATTTTATGACCGCTAGGTGGTGACCCCACTGTGCGCGGTAATCCAGTCAAGGGAAAAGGGAGGCAGACTATGTTTAGGGCACCTTTTCTAGCCCCTCCCCTTTTTCGGGGTGAGCAGAGTGGATCCTAAAAAGGGCTGCTCAGTCATGGATACAGCTGCCGAGCTGCTCAACTGCCTCGTTCCTTGAGTCAATTCAAAGTGTTGGTGCTGACCTTTAAAGCCCTAAAAGGCCTCAGTCCAGTATACCTGAAGGAGCGTCTCCACCCCCATCGTTCTACTTGGACACTGAGGTCCAGTGCCGAGGGCCTTCTGGCGGTTCCCTCACTGTGAGAAGCCAAGTTACAGGGAACCAGGCAGAGGGCCTTCTCGGTAGTGGCCCCCACCCTGTGGAATGCCCTCCCACCAGATGTCAAAGAGAAAAATGACTACCAAACTTTTAGAAGACATCTAAAGGCAGCCCTGTTTAGGGAAGCTTTTAACGTTTAATTGGTTATTGTATTTTAGTGTTTTGTTGGAAGCCGCCCAGAGTGGCTGGGGAGACCCAGCCAGATGGGCGGAGTATAAATAAATTATTATTATTATTATTATTATTATTATTATTATTATTATTATTATTATTATCAAGACAAATCAGTTGGATTCCTATCTACTGCAGCCTTCATCCGCCTTCACAGCCATTGTAACATACATATGCACATCCATATGCACAGGTTGGGAGAATTTGCTTTGGGACGCCTTTCTATGGCATTCACATAAGCAGGCTATCAGTCGGCTGCCATTATGTCTTATTTCCTCCTTTCAAAGACAACAGGAAGCAAAGAAGTCCATATCCTTGGAGGATGCAAGTCATGGTCATTTGGAAGCATCTAATGATTGCGTTAACTTTTTTCTCATGAGTGTGCCTTTATGTATCTCTTTCTAGGAATGAGAGACCCCCCATTAGGAGAAGACACGATTGAGTACAGGATGGTCAGAGAGGCATGGAGGCTGTAATGAAAAAGACAGAGGGAACTCTCTTTATGGGCAAACTCCCCTGCTGGCTCTCGGCCGGGAGGCGGAAGACCGTGCACACAACGTGTACACGGTGATGATCTCGGAAATTAAAAAGATTAACAAGCAGGCCAGATCCCTACCTGGAGAAATCCTACGCCTTCATTTTACTCAATGAAATTCAAACAAGCTGGAAGCTACTCCTGTGCCGTCCCATACAGTTGATTCACTGGGAGCAGAGCAGAGCGGATTCTTGACACTGGGGTGTCTAGAATCCAGTGGATCAGGGGTGGAGAGCCTCAGGTGCAGGGGCTGAAGATGGCACACATCAGCCCTATATACAGTGGTACCTTGGTTCTCAAACACCTTGGTTCTCAAACGCTTTGGTTCTCAAACTCCCAATACCTGGAAGTAAGTGTTCCGGTTATCAAACGGTTTTCGGAAGCCGAACATCCGATGTGGCTGTTGCCTATTGTTTCCGGGGCACCTGCACCAATCAGAAGCTGCGCCTTGGTTTTTGAACATTTTGGAAGTCAAATGGACTTCCGGAACTGATTAAGTTTGGCGCTTTTGTTTTTGCTATTTATTTTGTGCTTATGTTTTTGAGGCTTTTTCAATTAATTGATTGTGTGACTGCGGAAATGGATAAAAGCCCCCCATCCAAACAATGACTATCATCAGCGCAGGTAAGAAAAAAATTAATTTTCATTTTTATCATCTACAATACTGTCTTATTCATTTTATAGTACAGTACATTGATAATTGCTTTCATTTTATGGACCAATGGGCTTGTTAGATAGTAAAATTCATGTTAAATTGATGTTTTAGGGGTTGTTTTTAAAAGTCTGGAACGGATTAATTCATTTTGCATTACTTTCCATGGGAAAGTGCGCCTTGGTTTTAGAACGCTTTAGTTTTGGAATGGACTTCCGGAACGGATTAAGTTTGAGAACCAAGGTACCACTGTAAGGTAAAGGTAAAGGGACCCCTGACCATTAGGTCCAGTTGTGACCGACTCTGGGGTTGCGGCGCTCATCTCGCTTTATTGGCCGAGGGAGCCGGCGTACAGCTTCTGGTTCATGTGGCCAGCATGACTAAGCCGCTTCTGGCAAACCAGAGCAGCGCACAGAAATGACTTCCCACTGGAGCGGTACCTATTTATCTACTTGCACTTTGTGCTTTCGAACTGCTAGGTTGGCAGGAGCAGGGACCGAGCAACGGGAGCTCACCCGGTCGCGGGGATTTGAACCACCAACCTTCTGATCGGCAAGTCCTAGGCTCTGTGGTTTAACCCACAGCGCCACCTGCATCCCACTAATACAGGTACAACTGTATTTGGCCTTAAAACTCTCCGCCCCAGCAACATGCCCTCTTTGGCTCTGCTCTGCACTATCCTTGAAAGCTCTTTTCCTGCCTAAAGAATGTCCCCATGCTCTGACAATGCCTTTCGTTTGCTTGGATGGAGGACAGTGTGTGTAGAATATAGCCTGATGTAGAAAAGGTACATTTCCATTTGTTGTGCCACCCACTTTTGCCTCTGGAACCACCCGCCACTGACATGTGGCCGTTGGAAGATCATTCAGAAGGGAATGCAGCACTCAGGAGAGGAAGTCCCATTCCTTCTTCCGTTTCTGCCCCCCTCCCAGCACCCCCAAAGCCACCACGATTGCTCTCTTCCACCCAAGCCACACTCTTTCCCCTCCCCTTCTTAGAAGAGCAGGGGCATCAGAGTGGCAAGACCCTAAGAGGCTTAACCCAGCTCTACCCACCCACAGCAACGTTCCCCATCATTGGGGGTAAATTGTTTGGGGGAGCTGAAATTGAAAAATGGTGGGTGACGAAAGGGTCAAGCATTCCTTCCCCAGCTGTTTTTCTGCTTCAAAGTCATCCTTCCTCATAACAAACTGAGACCAGTTTACACCAGTCCCAGAATTTAGAGAGCAGTTTCCTCCCTTGTGGTTGAGTCCCACCCTCTCAGACTCCTGCGTTCAGACCTTCTAGTTCAAATGAGGCAGCCTCTCTGATGCGTGTGTGAGGTGCATTGCCGGCATTTAAAAATATCCCTCTCCTAGGCTTGAGTGGTCCACTCTCAGCAGCTCTTCAGTGTCCAAGTATTAAGTGCTCAAAGCTGAAGGAGGACATTTGTTCTCTCCTGAAGGAGTGTTTTTCTCTTCCGGCTGCCTGCAGCACAAATACAGGATGGGAGGCCTCCTCCTTTCTGTGGAGACATCAAAGCAACCTTTGGCAACCTGGTGCCCTCCAGGTGTTGATGTGAGTGGCAGTCACCCGGGTGGCCATCAGCTGGCGAATGCTTCATCAAGGCCTCTCTGCTTCTCCCCCCTCCTTTGGCAACCAATGCAACTTTTATCTATTTATTTCTGAAAAGACAAAGGCCACCAAGCACCCCTTAATTTTTTCAAAACAAGCCAGTGATTGGGAAAGAGAAGGTCAGTGGGTAGGTGTTGTTCTGAGTTTGGGCTAACCAGGCTTGGAAAAAATACTTTGGGGAGCAGTGAGAAAGTCATTCTATTCATCTCCTGCTTATAGACGCATCTTGCTGTCCAGCGTTGGACAGAGGAACCCGGTCTGGATGGACCTTTGGTCTGATGCACCAGATGTTCTTATCTCTGGCTAGGCCTAAGAAGGCCTAAGAAGAAGAGAAATTGTCCCATGCTATTCACAGTGGCGTCTTCTGGGCAGAGAATCTAAACTGCAGACATTACTTCTCCTTCTTGAGTTCAAAATGGGTTAGATGGTCTGACATAGTAATTATTTTTCATGCTCAGGACTGTGTAGTCTGGTTCTCAATGTACGCTTGTAGAAACCTCTTAATCATAACAAAACAGAATTCAGTGCAAACATTAATTCTGTTATTCCTGCAGGGACTATTAAAACATTTCTTTAATCAGCAAAGTGAAAAATAACAGAATACAAAGGAGGCCCTGGCGATATTCTGGTCTGGAAACTTCAAGCTCTGAAATGGCAAAGCCAGACTGTAAATTCAAAAGCGTCTACTTTTCCAAACAGAAAGAAGATGGTAGCAGAATCAAAAACAGGAAGCAAAAGGATAGCCTTGGGTTAACACCATAGTTCACACCTGGAAAAGGCCATGTGCTGGTCCCAGGGGGGGGGGGGGTTACTGTGCAGCGAGGTCCGAGTCCAGTCCGAGGTCGAGGGTGTGGTATGGAGGCTGTCCGTCAAGGCTGAAGCGGGGTCCAAGGCAGGGAGTCGGGTGAGGTCAGGAACTCTGGCAGAAGAGCAGGACAGGGTACAGGCAGGAACAGGTTACCAACAATGTTGCTCCCGCAACCTGGGACTTGGCTGGCTGGCTTTTAACTCCTCTGAGGCATAGGGCGGTCCCGGTCCACAGGTGACTCACCTCTCCTGGCCTGGAGGCGAGCCCTCCTCCTGCGGGAATGTAGTTCCCTTCCCCTCTCTGCCCTGAGCCTCTGCAATTCAGGAGAGGCTGCAGGGTTACTGGACCCAGAGGCAACTTCACCTTCCCCTGATGGGGCTGAGAGTGGAGCACCTGCAGGCAATGGGTCCTCCATCACCTCCGGAGCCAGAGCAGAATCAGCTGATGCCTGCACCTGAGGATCCGGCACAGGTGAGGGCCCTTCAGGTTCAAGCCCCAGCCCTGACTCAGCCGGTCCTGAAGGCGGGGACTCCTGTGCAGGCTGGGATTCCTCAGGTTCAGCCTCTGAGTCCGAATCCCAGGCCATCCCAGGCCATGCCTTGAGAAAAGCATATGCATCTGAGCATATGCATTCTGAGCATATGCATCATTGTAACGTTGCTACCAAAAATGCGCTTGAATTCAAGTTTTGGAAGCAAAATTGCAATCCTGGCTGGATGGCTGCCTAAGTGAAACCAGTTTGGATCAGCTGGGATTGCGACTGGGAGCCTCTTGCCCTGTGTGCTGAGGTCTCTTCATGGCGACTCATTTGAAGGTGCAGAATGGAGGAGAGGAAGTATGGCCAGTGGCAGAGCATATGCCCGCGCTGCCTAGGATGGGCGCGCTCCGGGGGGGGGGGCACAGTGCGGAGGGAGCCCTCCCAGGTGCGGGATAGCTGCTCAGGTGCCCGGAGCAGCGTGCGTGCCCTGCAGCCAGGGACGGAGCGAGCCACCCATGGGGGACATTCGGAGGCTGTTGTTGTTGTTGTTTAGTTGTTTAGTCGTGTCTGACTCTTCGTGACCCCCTGGACCAGAGCACTCCAGGCACTCCTGTCTTCCACTGCCTCCCGCAGTTGGGTCAGACTCATGTTTGTAGCTTCGAGAACACTGTCCCACCATCTCGTCCTCTGTCATCCCCTTCTCCTTTTGCCCCCCATCTTTCCCAACATCAGGGTCTTTTCCAGGGAGTCTTCTCTTCTCATGAGGTGGCCAAAGTATTGGAGCCTCAGCTTCAGGATCTGTCCTTCCAGTGAGCACGCAGGGCTGATTTCCTTAAGAATGGATTGGTTTGTTCTTCTTGCAGTCCATGGGACTCTCAAGGGTCTCCTCCAGCACCAGAATTCAAAAGCATCAATTCTTCGGCGATCAGCCTTC
The DNA here is from genome assembly GCA_034642415.1 of Podarcis siculus. NCBI lineage: Eukaryota > Metazoa > Chordata > Lepidosauria > Squamata > Lacertidae > Podarcis > Podarcis siculus. The sequence goes on along the minus strand of JAXCMG010000046.1, from coordinate 1,078,838 downwards.
TTGATGGTCCAGCTCTCACTTCCAAGCAGAGGTTAGGCAGCCACAGATCAGGAACATAGTTGTAATGGATTTCTTGTCTTGCCAGGGGGCTGGATTAAATTATCTCTGAAGAACCTTCCAACTCTGATTCTTCGCCAGTTGATATTCGGGGGGGGGGGGGGGAGAGAAACCCAGTACTGACGTATTTGGGGAAGAGGAGGCGGGTGAGAAAGGGGCACACATGTCGGTTTTCAGACAGCATCTTGATGGTGAGAGCTAGTCCGGGATTGACAGCTCCTCGGAGGATGGCCGTGATTATTCACCGAGTTAAGTGCAGCGTTGGTGGCAGATCAGGGAGATCTCCCCCCCCCCCCCGGATGCCCTGAGAGGGCTTCATCGACTGGAAAGAGCCAGCATCCACGGCCAATTTACGTCTTGCTCTCCCTGCCGGGGCTGTCAGCCGGGTTGATCATGTGAGAGCAGCAAAACTGACTGCCAGGGACAAACTAATGATCCATCAAGTGCCATGCTGCTTACCCATTCCTGCTCTCGGGGGCTCAGGTGGAAAGCCTGGCGTGAAGCACCTGTGGCAGGTAGGTAGGCAGGCAGGTGGCAGGCTGAAGGCCGATGGCAAGGAAGCCATTGGGGAGCCAGGTATAATAATAATAATAATAATAATAATAATAATAATAATAATAATAATAATAATTCTGCCCCACCCCTCTGACTGGGTTGCCCCAGTCCAACATAATAAAAACACAGCAATGCATCAAACATTAAAAGCTTCCCTAAACAGGGCTGCCTTCAGATGTCTTCTAAAAGTCTGGTAGTTGTTTATCTCCTTGACATCTGATGGGATGGCGTTCCACAGGGAGGGCGCCACTACCGAGAAGGCCCTGTGCCTGGTTCCCTGTAACGTTTCTCAAGGAGGGAACTGCCAGAAGGCCCTCAGAGCTAGACCTCAGTGTCCGGGCTGAACGATGGGGGTGGAGATGCTCCTTCAGGTCTACTGGACCGAGGCCGTTTAGGGCTTAGGTATATATGGATCAGCCTTGTGTTGAATCAGACAGTTGGTCTGTTTAGCTCAGTACTGTCTACTTTGACTGGCAGCGGCTCTCCAAGGTTCCAGAAAGAGGACATTCCTAGCCCTAAGTGCAGGTGCTTTTAGGTAAAGGTAAAGGGACCCCTGAGCATTAGGTCCAGTCGTGGCCGACTCTGGGGTTGCAGCGCTCATCTCGCTTTACTGGCCGAGGGAGCCGGCGTACAGCTTTCAGGTCATGTGGCCAGCATGACTAAGCCACTTCTGGCGAACCAGAGCAGCGCACGGAAACGCCGTTTACCTTCCCGTCGGAGTGGTACCTATTTATCTACTTGCACTTTCGAACTAGGTGGGCAGGAGCAGGTACCGAGCAACGGGAGCTCACCCCGTTCCGGGGATTTGAACCGCCGACCTTCTGATCGGCAAGTCCTAGGCTCAGTGGTTTAACCCACAGCATCACCCGCATCCCGCAGGTGCTGTTAGGGACTGATTAATAGAACTGTAGAGTTGGAAGGGATCACAAGGGTCATCTAGTCCAACCCACTGCAATGCAGAAGTCTTTTGCCCAAAGTGGGGCAACCTGGGACCTTCTGCATGCAAAGCAGATGTTGTACAGACCAGTACATAGGTTGCCTTTGTCCTTGAAGAGTTGCCCAAAATGAGATCTAGGGGCATTGTAGCAGATGGTGGCTGTCTGGCTCAGGCTGTGGGATAAACCAATTCCCAGGCCACATTCACACAACACATTTGAAGTGTTACAACATTGCTTTAAATGGGGATTGATGTTGCAACCACTCTGGGCTTATGGTGTGAACGAGGTTAGTGTCATGTTTGGTGTGGATTTTTAAGGAGATGTCTACTGAGAACTTGCGTGAGTTCTCCAGGGGTTGGTGGCTCCTGGGGATAAGGCAATCTTGTGTTGCTTTTCTCTGGTTCTTCATCTCAAAGGAGCCTAACTGTGTTAGACATGGAGGTGGCTCCCCATTGGCTTGACACAACTTTCACTAAGTGATGAACGGGGGTGGAAATAGGTTAGCCAGATTCAGAAAGCCTTCACAGCCAATTGAACAACATAATAAACAAACAGAGGAGCCCCAAAGATTTGAGTCAGGTACTCTCAACTCCCGTCAACGCCACCAATTTCTTGCAGGCGCAGATGATTAATTCTAACGCGGCGGCAATTGTAGTTCAGTTAAATGATCCATGCAGTGTCGAAATAATGATCTGCCTCCAAATACCCTGAGACCAACAGAGCGATTCAGACGCCCGTTTGTTCAAATTAATGAGCCTCCAACTTTTGGGTGGCATAGAAACACAGGGTGGTTTGGACATGCTGTGTTTAAGAATGCACCATCACACCTGTCAACATCACTTAATGTTGACTGAGTGAGTTCACCTTACAAGACCATCCATGGTTGATGATGGAAGGCTACAGACAGGCACTAGGGACCTTGAGTCCCGTATGTCCTCCAAGGCCTGCTCCCTGATTTAATAGTAATAGTATTTATTATTTGTACCTCGTCCATCTGGCTGGGTTTCCCCAGCCACTCTGGGCAGCTTCCAACAAAGATTAAAAATACGTTAAAATGTCACACATTAAAAACTTCCCTGAACAGGGCTGCCTTCAGATGTCTACTAAATGTCAGGTAGTTATTTATCTCTTTGACATCTGATGGGAGGGCGTTCCACAGGGCAGGTGCCACTACCGAGAAGGCCCTCTGCCTGGTTCCCTGTAGCTTTGCTTCTCGCAGTGAGGGAACCGCCAGAAGGTGCTGGACCTCAGTGTCCGGGCACAATGATGGGGGTGGAGACGCTCCTTCAGGTATACTGGACTGAGGCTGTTTAGGGCTTTAAAGGTCAGCACCAACACTTTGAATTGTGCTCGGAAACATACTGGGAGCCAATGTAGGTCTTTTAGGACCGGTGTTATATGGTCTTGGCGGCCGCCCCCAGTCACCAGTCTAGCTCCCGCATTCTGGGTTAGTTGCAGTTTCCGGGTCACCTTCAAAGGTAGCCCCACATAGAGCGCATTGCAGTAGTCCAAGCGGGAGATAATTAGAGCATGCACCACTCTGGCAAGACAGTCTGTGGGCAGGGAGGGTCTCATCCTGTGTACCAGATGGAGCTGGTAGACAGCTGCCCTGGACACAGAATTGACCTGCGCCTCCATGGACAGCTGTGAGTCCAGAATGACTCCCAGGCTGCGCACTTGGTCCTTCAGGGGCATAGTTACCCCATTCAGGACCAGGGAGTCCTCCACACCTGCCCGCCCCCTGCCCCCCAAGAACAGTACTTCTGTCTTGTCAGGATTCAACCTCAATCTGTTAGCCGCCATCTATCCTCCAACTGCCTCCAGGCACTCGCACAGGACCTTCACCGACTTCACTGGTTCTGATTTAAAAGAGAGGTAGAGCTGGGTATCATCATTTACCATTTGTATATAGCAATCTAGTCCAGCATCCTGTTCTCACAGTGGCCAACCAGAAGCCTGCAGGAAACCTGCAAGCAGGATTCGAGCACAAGAGCTCTGTCCCCTCCTGTGAAAGCTCACTCCATCGTCTCTTGAGACAGACAGATACCAACACCAGCTCTGCAAGGCTCACTTGCTTAGTGCAATCTACTGAGCGGGTGATGAAAAAACCTCACTTCCCCATTCCCATATATATATAAAAAAGAAACATTCTTTTTAGTTGGATTCTTTCCAATTAATTTATTTTAATTTGTTTATCTGTGCATTTGAGCTTTCCAAAAAATAAAAAAGAAAGTATAGATCAGAGGCAGCTGCAGTAGTTGACATTCAAATGAGATTCAAATTGTGTAGGCGGTTTCTCTCTCTCTTTCTCTTTCTAAGCCAGAAAGAGAATGGATGCTTATCTGCATATCCAACATGGGACTGCTTTTAAAGAAAGTTTGGGGAGCTTCAGCTGGTGCAGAGTGTAGTTATGCAGTTGCTCAGGAACCAGAACTTTTAACATCAATTCTGTACTGGAGGCACTGTGTGATTCTCCTAGTGCTTTGAGCAATTTTGGAGCAGGTTATTTGAAGGACTGCTTGCACCTGGATGGACCTGCCAAGGTCCAGATCAGCCCCAGAGGCCCTGCCCAGTTGCCCACCATTAAGGTTCCCCAGGTTTGGCAAGACCTAGGTGCATTTTTTGTGGTGGCCCCATCCTGCCTTGCAGGGGGTTGGACTTGATGACCCTCAGGATGCCTTCCAGCTCTGCGGTTTTATGATTCTAGGAATGGCCCTCCATGGGAAGTAAGCCCAGAGGTGTTGCAAGGCAGATGTGGCGGGTGTGGTCCAGCCCGGGTGACACCTCCAAGAGGGGGTGACAAAATGTTGCGTGGCACTCAACGTCAGTGAGAGACACTGTGGCTTTGGAGCGTGCAGGCTCCCCGCTTTAGCTCTGCAAAAAGAAAAAGAAATAAAGTCAAACCATTTTTGCAGGCAAAATAAATAAATAAATAAAATTTCAATTGGGGGGTGGTGACAAGAAATTTTCCACACCGGGTACCACCTGACCTTGCTACGCCACTGAGTAAGCCTGACTTTTAACTGATCCTGGTTTCACACTTTGCATTTCACACTTTTTGTATAGACAAAACAGGACCAACTGTCCTTTGTGACCAAAGGAGCAATTTTACACCCCACCAACGCCTGCAGATAGTTCGGTGTGTTGTGGCCAGAGCATTTTGAACAGCTGCACAGCCATCAGCTTCTCCATAAGAACATAAGAAGAGCCTGCTGCAGGATCAGGCCAATGGCCTGCCTAGTCCAGCATCCTGTTCTCACAATGGCCAACTAGATGCTTGTGGGAAACCAGGAAGCAGGATTCTAGCACCAGAGCCCTCTCCCCTCCTGTGGTTCCAGCAACTGGTTTTCAGAAGCACTGCTGCCTCCAACTGCCATTGACAGCCCTCTAAAGTAAAGGTAAAGGGACCCCTGACCATTAGGTCCAGTCGTGGCCGACTCTGGGGTTGTGGCGCTCATCTCGCTTTATTGGCCGAGGGAGCCGGCGTACAGCTTCCGGGTCATGTGGCCAGCATGACTAAGCCGCTTCTGGCAAACCAGAGCAGTGCACGGAAACGCCGTTTACCTTGCCACCGGAGTGGTCCCTATTTATCTACTTGCACTTTAACGTGCTTTCAAACTGCTAGGTTGGCAGGAGCAGGGACCGAGCAACGGGAGCTCACCCCATCACGGGGATTCGAACCGCCGACCTTCTGATCGGCAAGTCCTAGGCTCTGTGGTTTAACCCACAGCGCCACCCGCGTCCCTCTACTCCTCCACAAATTTGTCTAATCCTCTTTTAAAGGCATCCAAGTTGGTGGTCACCAATACCTCCTGCAGGAGCACGTTCCATCGTTTCACCTGTGTGGGGCAGGAAGGAGGACTTTATTTTTAATCCATCCCGAATCTTCCAATACTCAGTTTCCTACCTCTTCCATCCCAAGAAAAGTTCTCTTAGTAACAAAATGGATGACGTTAATCTTGATCCCTGCACTGCTATCTCTGTAGGCTTGAGATATGAGAAGGAGAATCAGCAGGATGTTCTGATCCCCTAGAGAAAGGGGAGGGGAGGCTGGTTTGGGGACGGCATTGCTCAGTATGTCAAAGAGGGCAAAGGGTAATAAGCCAGAAAACTCAAGAGGACAGTTCCTCTGCTGGGTCACTGCAGAGTGGATAGATCAGGCCTGAAAATTAATTTAGTACCGGGGACATCCTAGCGCTTCCCTGACCAAAGCTCTTTAGATGGAGAAAGGAACATGGGGAAAAGACGATTCAGCAGAGACATGATGGTGACCTTGATATGTCTGAAGAGCTGTCATGCATTTCACTCTGATGGATGCTGTGATGGCCTGGGAATCGGATTCAGAGGCTGAACCTGAGGAATCCCAGTCTGCACAGGAGTCCCTGCCTCCAGGACCAGCTGAGCTAGGGCTTGAACCTGAAGGGCCCTCACCTGTGCCGGATCCTCAGGAGCAGACACCAGCTGAATCTGCTCTGGCTCCGGAGGTGATGGAGGACCCATTGCCTGCAGGTGCTCCACTCTCAGCCCCGTCAGGGGAAGGTGAGGTTGCTTCTGGGTCCAGTAACCCTCCAGCCTCTCCTGAGCTGCAGAGGCTCAGGGCAGAGAGGCAGAGGGAACTAAGTTCCCGCAGGAGGAGGGCTCGCCTCCAGGCCAGGAGAGGCGAGTCACCGGTGGACCGGGGCCGCCCTATGCCTCAGGGCAGATAAAAGCCAGCCAGCCCAGTCCCAGGTTGCGGGGGCAACATTGTTGGTAACCTGTTCCTGCCGGCACCCTGTCCTGCTCTTCTGCCAGAGTTCCTGACCACACCCGACTCCTTGCCTTGGACCCAGCTTCAGCCTTGATGGACAGCCTCCATATTGCACCCTCGACCTTGGACTGGACTCGGATCATGCCACATGGTAACCTCCTGGGACCAGCACAGATGCTTTTTTAGTAGACAAATTCATGGAGGAGAAGACTATCAAGGACTACTAGCCATGATGGCTATTTTGCCCTGCTTCCATGGGTAGAGGAAGTAATGCTCCTGGAAACCAGTAAGACACCTGAGTACCAGTTCCTGGAAAGAACAGGAGGAGAGAGTACTCTTGTGCACAAGTCCTGCTTGCATGTTTTTCACAGGCATGTGGTTGCCCCCTGTGAGAAGTGGAGGCTGGACTAGGTGGGCCTCCTTTTGTCTGAACCAGCAGCCAGGGTCTTCTAATGTTCTCAAGATGGATCAGGCTTCTCCTGTTGCTCCAGAGGAAGCTGATTTTAGCTAAGCATCAAGAGCAGTTTCCTACCAGTATGTTTCTGAGCACAATTCAAAGTGTTGGTGTTGACCTTTAAAGCCCTAAAAGGCCTCGGCCCAGTAGACCTGAAGGAGCGTCTCCACCCCCATCGTTCTGCCCGGATGCTGAGGTCCAGTCCCAAGGGCCTTCTGGCAGTTCCCTCACTGCGAGAAGCCAAGTTACAGGGAACCAGGCAGAGGGCCTTCTCGGTAGTGGCACCCACCCTGTGGAACACCCTCCCATCAGATGTCAAAAAGATAAACAACTAGGTGACATTTAGAAGACATCTGAAGGCAGCCCTGTTTAGGGAAGTTTTTAATGTGTGACATTTTAATGTATTTTTAATCTTTGTTGGAAGCCGCCAAAGTGGCTGGGGAAACCCAGCCAGATGGGTGGGGTACAAATAAATTATTATTATTATTATTATTATTATTATTATTATTATCATCATCATCATCATCATCAGTAACAGCTGTTCAACAGTGGATCCGACTGCCTCTGGAGGAGAAGGAGGAGGAGGAGGAGATGGGCTCTCCATCAGTGGTGGTATTTAAGCAAAGGCTTGTCAACCAAAGATCAGGGAAGTATGTTGGACTAGGCGACCTTAAGGAAGGCCATCAGGAATGCAAGCAGAGAAGGAAGTTGTCATGAATGAGCCAGCTCCTAGTGAAGGTTTGCAACTAGCTGAAGAAAGCAGCCAGGAACAGAGAGGGTCAACTGCCAGGCAGGATGAGCATCGGCTAGTGCCAACTCCCCCACCCCTTGGAATGCCGGTTGATAAGGGAATGGCTGAGAGTGGGCCAGAACCCAGCCAAAGCTCTCGAGAAGTGCAAACTGGCGCAAACGGAGAAGGAAGCAGTTTGTCAGAATGGGAAGAGATTGGAGCTGAGCCAATCTCTCCTAAGAGTAGGCTAAGGGGAGGGCTCTTAGACCGGAAACAAAGCAAGAGGCACAAAGTGAGAAAGTTCAATATCTTCTGTAACCGGAAGAAGTCTTCAGAAGGGTCATCTTAATGGATGATGGAGGAGGCTGTGTGAGAGCCATCCAGAGCTATCTGTTTGTTTTGACAATAAAGTATCCTTTTTAATTAACTACGCTCACTGTGTTATCAAGCCAGGGACTGGACTCCCGACAGAAGTGTTGTAATAGTGGGAGACCTCATGTTGACCCAGGGATCACCCGCACTTCTGCTTGTGCCGTGTTTAGAAAGCATGGGTCAGAGAGGTTCTTCGCTTGACCCATGCTTTCTAAGCACAACTCCAAGCAGCTTTCCCCTTGCTCTGCTGTGGATTGATGATATTTCTATGCTTTTCGTTCACAGGAATCACAAAGTAGGTTATAAACAATAAATTGTTGGCATCCATCTATCTCAGGAGACAATGGAGTACGTCTCCTGGTAGTTGGCGGTGGTGGCGGGGGAGTCAAACCACTGCATTAAAGGTAAAGGTAACAGGATCCCTGACCATTAGGACTCTGGGGTTGCGGCGCTCATTTCGCTTTATTGGCCGAGGGAGCCGGCGTACAGCTTCCGGGTCATGTGGCCAGCATGACTAAGCCGCTTCTGGCGAACCAGAGCAGCGCATGGAAACGCCGTTTACCTTCCCGCCAGAGCGGTACCTATTTATCTACTTGCACTTTGACGTGCTTTCGAACTGCTAGGTTGGCAGGAGCTGGGACCGAGCAACGGGAGCTCACCCCGTCGCAGGGATTTGAACCGCCGACCTTCTGATTGGCAAGTCCTAGGCTCTGTGGTTTAACCCACAGTGCCACCCGCATCCCATAACCACTGCATTAGCAGCACCAAAGTGACGTTCTTGGGATACAAACCTGGGCAGTGTGTCTGGAGGTCCTGGGCTGCCCTGACAAGACCTCCTTCTCAGCCTCGCTGATTTTGTCCAAAGGAAAGCAGAGCGAGATGTTTGGCACCAGCTGGGCTGCAGCAGTTGCTGGAAGGAGGAGTACATGGTGCCATCCAACTGCCTTAGGGACTCCACTCCAGAATTGTGTAGGGTTTACTCCTGAGTCTTTTCTTCTCCCAAAGATATCCCATAAGGCAGTGGAGGTTTTGAATCAGTTTTCCTTCTCCTAGATGGGCTACCTTCCCAGGTTAGGATGAACTCCACCTGCCCCTCACTTCTCTACAACACATGCAGAAACCACCATCTTGGCCCTTGGACCCGTAGCATTCATAATCTGTGAAAGAATATTAACAGCATTAACAAAATAACAACCCCAAAAATAAAAGAAGCCCTGTTGAATTTGTACACACACACTCTCCCTACCCCATGGCTCATAATCACAAACCCTCTCTTTAGTGATAGATCAGAACTAATGGGAATCAGGGGGAACCCGAATTGCTGTTTACTCCAATTGAGCACTAAAGAGCAGTTTTTCCCGGGGGAAAGCAGCGAGACAAGAGGAAGTGTGGTTGAGCCCTCAGTTGTATGTATTTTCAGATCATGACAAAGAGACAATGTCTTAGGTATGCATTCGGTTAGAACAGTGGGTGGCAAGAGTTCTTTAAGATGTGAAAAGTGAAATCACTGCTCTTTTGTTAAAAAAAAATATTGCCATCTTTACTAGGAGATGAGAAGATTGCAAGGATGCACAACCCCATTTTTATTTTTTAAAAATAGGGATTTCAAAGAGATGCATCGATTGTGCGTGTGTTTAAATGAAATACTTTAGTCTCTGCAAGATCAGACATTCTGAACATCGAGAGCAGGGAAGCTGTGGTGTGGGGGCTGTTCATAGCACAGCTTACTCCCCCTTAGTTGTGTGATGCTGTTCACATGTCACACAAAATAGGCGACTGAAAAACTGCAACCTAGATTGTGCTCTCTGAGCTCCGCAAAGCCTTGGGGAAATCTCATGGCTCTCAAAGGAGGGATGGGAAAATCTGAAATTTTGGGGTTCACTCAGTTTCTCATTTTTTCAATCTTAAGCCTTCCATGCTTCTGCATCAGATAGATAGATAGATGATAGATAGATGATAGATAGATAGATAGATAGATGATAGATAGATGATAGATAGATGATAGATAGATAGATGATCATAGCTGTCAACTTTTCCCTTTTCTTGCAAGGAATCCTATTTGGAATAAAGGAATTTCCCTTAAAAAAGGGAAACATTGACAGCTATGTAGATGATAGATAAATAGATGATAGATAGATGATAGATAGATTGATATAGATATAGATAAATAATTTAAAAATCGCGACAACAATAACAGTAATAGCACCAAGTTGCTGGTGAATTTTCATGTGGACTTCAGTATTATTTCCTTCCCCCAGGAGACACATTTTTGCAGACCAATTTATACTGCATTTTTATGTTGCTTGCATTAATGCTTGCTTTCTTCTGTTCATTGTCCCCAGCTGCATGCATTTTTTGTACACATGACTTGGCTGGAGAACCATGTTGCAAAATTCGAAGGAGTGTGGATTTCGAAGGATAGCTGTGTTTTGGTTCAAGTATTGTCTCAGAAAATTGTGAAATTGTGAGTCAGGTAGAGTTGCCTTTAAATTATTATTATTATTATTATTATTATTATTATTATTATTATTATTATACTGCCCTATACCCAGAGGTCTCAGGGCGGTTCACAGATGCAAACTGAACCCTATTCCACCCCCACCACCCCCAATCCCAGTTGTACAGTAGAGATTTTGTTGGGAAGCT
>JAXCMG010000046.1:1013163-1068329 GCA_034642415.1 Podarcis siculus | reverse complement strand
TAAAGGAAACCTGGCGGTGTTTATTTCATGACACGAAAACTGAATTTTTGGAAACATCTGGACACAAAGGAGAGTCAAAACTTAGAACTGTAGAGTCGGAAGGGACCCGAGGGTCATTTAGTCCAACCCCCTAAACTGGAGAGAACTTCGTTGAGATTATGCCTATCTTAATAATAATAATAATAATAATAATTTGTTATTTATACCCTGCACATCTGGCTGGGTTTCCCCAACCACTCTGAGCAGGTTCCAACAAAATATTAAAATACAATAGTCTGTCAAACATTGAAAGCTTCCCTAAAGATTGGGGGGGCTCTTGTGTGCCAACAACACAGTTAACACATCTCTATTGCAGATATTAATATTGCACAGCATGAAGCAGTTGGATGCACAAAAACTGACTATTTTAGGAATAAAACATTGTCCAGACCCATAAGCTTCACTACCAGAACTTCTTCAAAACAGAAAAAAAACAATCAAAGATATAGCCAAATGATTCCTTAAGAAATATTCCTCTCCAAGACATAGGTTCATCTTCTGATAAATAAAATAACTTCTAATCAGAGCTGACAAACATAGCTATCTCTCACACAGGCTCCATTAGCTTACATTCCAGTCCAAGGCCGTGAGCTCCTGTGAGAGATTCATGTTCACATCCTTCTCCCACAGAGCCTGGGAACAAATAAAACAGCCACACACACCCCTTTAAGATGGTGGATTTGCAATGGAATACCTTCATCACATGATCTAAAGTTAAACACTCAGATTAAGAGCAGAGGACATTACTATCAACTAGCGGAAGCTCAGAGGGCTCTAAGTTTGCTGCCATGGAAAATCCCCAATGTTAGCATTCTTCGGTTCAGTGTCAATCAAACAATTATACTTAACAATCTCTAGGCCTCATCAGGAAGCAAGAGTCAAAAGGTGAAGCACAGCCCAGGTCCTCGGGAGCATGTTTAGCGCCAAAGCTTTGCCCAAGAACATAAGGAGCAAGGCTCTGCCCCTGGTGCAGGGCAGTCTCATATCAATCAGCCAGAGAGCAATGTGGAGCTCGGGGAAGTCTAATGGAAGCACTGTGAGTACTGCTGCTGGATAAATTTGGATTGAAAAAGGAAGGGAGAGTGGTTTCTGGTGGTATGAAGGATTCAAAGGAGTGAGGAGCCCTTCTAAATCTGGCAGCTACTTTGGACCAATTTGGGCCTGGGTTGAGGGGACTCAGTACTCATAGGATCATAGAATTCTAGAGCTGGAAGGGACACAAAGGGTCATCTAGTCCAAACCCCACCATGCGGGATTCACACCTCAGGAATCCCTGGCAGAGGGCCACCCAACCTCTGTTGAAATAGCTCCAAGGAAGGAGAGTCGGTGTGATGGCCTGGGACTTAGTCTCAGACTCGGAACCAGAGGAGTCTCAGTCTGCACTGGATCCTTTGCTTCAGGCATCATCTGAACCAAGTCTGGGGCCTGATCCTGAAGGGTCCCAGTCTGCACAGGTTCCCCTGCAACAAACCCCAGCTGAGCCAAGTCAGGGGCCTGAGCCTGCCCTGGCTCCAGATGCGGGGATGACCTCGTTGCCTCCAGCTGGGCCATCACTTACAGCTGCTCCACTACTGGTTGGGTCAGGGGAGGCTGAGGCGGCCTCTGGGTCTAGTAACCCACCGACGTCTCCCGAGCTGCAGAGACTGAGGTCTGAGAGAAGGAGAGACCTGAGTACTCGCAGGAGGAGTGCTCGCCTTTGGGTGAAACAGGGAAGTGAGTCACCAGGGGATCAGGACCAGCCATTACCCCGACAAAGATAAAAGGCTGTCGGACCCCACCCCAGGTTGCAGGAGCAACATTGCTGTTTGCCAGACCCTGCCTGAGATCCTGTGCCTGTCCTTGCCTTGTGTCCTGCCTTGGCCCTGTTGGACTGACTCCCAGCGGAACCTTTGGATTCTGGACCAGTCCTGGACCGCGTTTCACAGGTTACTCCTGGGCCCAGCACAGTCTGCCACTTTCTGAGGTGATCCATTCCACTGTCAAACAGCTCTTACCATCAGAAAGTTTTTCTTAATATTTAATCGGAATCTCCCTCCTTGTCATTTGAATCCGTTGGTTTGGGTCCTACCCTCCAGAGCAGCAGAAAACAAGCTTCCTCCATCTTCCACGTGGCAGCCCTTCAGGTATTAGAAGAGGGCCCTCACCCTCCCTGCTGTAAACATACCCAGCTCCTTCGACTGTTGCTCATCAGGCTTGGTTTCCAGACCCTTGGTCACCTTGGTCACCCTCCTCTGCACAGGTTTCACCTCAGCGCTGGCGAAACCACAAAATGGCACCCGCACCAGGGAAGAAGGGGTGAGTGAAGATCTCAATCACAAGCAAAGGAGGTGGGTTAAAGATCTACACCAGGATCTTCTGCACCCATGGATCCTGTTACCCAAGACGGTCTCCTCAACTTGCCTCATGGGTGAGCTTGCCTTGTTGCAGCTTATCAATATCCTTGAACTGTGGTGCCCAGACACAATACTCAGGGCTCAATTTCCAACCCCTGGCCGTTCCAAACTTCTATGCTACCATTAATTTTATAATTAATCCTTGTTTCAGTAGAACACATTTATCTTGCTTCCTTTCTTTTTTTTCTTTTTGGCTGAGTCCTGTTTGTGGGATGTAAAATTTAGTATCAGCTTTCTTCAAGTGTGGATTGTTTGGGTGGGCTAAGAACTCTTTCTAATGGGTCTTGATTTGTTTACCGAGGAGGATGTAATTAAATGTGAATAGATGTGATTTCTTCTTCATAATGAATATTAACTAAGGATAAATGCGGCATCAATATTCATTGAGGCAAACAGAAAGCAGGGCACGATCCTGGATGTTGCGTAAATTCAATTACTGGAGACTGGGAGGAAAATGAGAAAGGAACCTTTGTAGAGGTTCCCAGACACAAAAATTCACCCTGCGCTAAGAAACCTGGGAAACACTTTGTGCACTGAAGTTTTTGTTAGACGTACACATATCTCCCATTTTAAGTGGACACCTAAGTTTTGGCGTAAATGTCCCAAATAAATTCACAAAGGTAAGGAGAGGTAAAGCTCACACAAAGGGATGACTCCAGACTGCCACTATTTTGTGGGATGGAGTTAAACACGTATTGTCTATTTGGGAATACAGGGCTCTGTCTTGAGGAAGGTTACCAGATTTTTTTCAAAGAATCTGGGGATACTTTTTAAAAAAAGAGAGAAAAAGGTTATTTTTTAAAAGGTTTTTTGTTTAAAAGAAGTAATATCTTGTCTTCTGTGGTCTCCTCTGTCAGGCAGCCTTCCTCTGGGCCCTGGTCTGCTCTCTTGGAGAGCTAGCTGCCATGGAGTAGGCTTGGGTCAGGCCTGGGCTTGGCCACATGTCCTTGTCCTCTCAGTAAAGGACCCCTGGACGGTTAAGTCCAGTCAAAGGCGACTATGGGGTTCTGGCGCTCATCTCACTTTCACGCCGAGGGAGCCGGTGTTTGTCCACAGACAGCTTTTCGGGTCCCGTGGCCAGCAGCGCTAAACTGCTTCTGGTGCAACGGGACACCGTGATGGAAACCACAGCACACAGAAATGCCGTTTACCTTCCCGCCGGAGTGGTACCTATTTATCTACTTGCACTGGTAAGCTTTCAAACTGCTAGGTTGGCAGGAGCTGGGACAAAGCAACAGGAGCTCACCCTGTTGTGGGGATTCAAACCGGCGACCTTCCAATCATCAAGCCCAAGAGGCTCAGTGGTTTAGACCACAGCGCCCCCTGTGTGTCTATATACTAGACAAGCAAATACAGTGGTACCTCGGGTTAAATACTTAATTTGTTCTGGAGGTCCGTTCTTAACCTGAAACTGTTCTTAACCTTAATGCTTAATGCTGTACTGTTTTTTAACACTTGATTGGGAGCCACCCAGAGTGGCTGGGGAAACTCAGCCAGATGGGCGGGGTATAAATAATAAATTATTATTATTATTATTATTATTATTATTATTATTATTATTATTATTATATAACCTGAAGCACCACTTTAGCTAATGGGGCCTCCTGCTACTGCTGCGGCGCCGAAGCATGATTTCTGTTTTCATCCTGAAGCAAAGTTATTAACCCGAGGTACTATTTCTGGGTTAGCGGAGTCTGTAACCTGAAGCGTATGTAACCTGAAGTGTATGCAACCCGAGGTATCACGGTATGGAATTTAGTTGTTTGGAGATAGATAGATAGATGATAGATAGATAGATGATAGATAGATAGATAGATGATAGATAGATAGATAGATAGATAGATAGATAGATAGATGATAGATGATAGATGATAGATAGATAGATAGATAGATAGATAGATAGATAGATAGATAGATATAGATAGATGATAGATAGATAGATGATAGATAGATAGATAGATAGATAGATAGATAGATAGATAGATAGATAGATGATAGATAGATGATAGATAGATGATAGATAGATAGATAGAGATAGATAGATAGATAGATAGATAGAGATAGATAGATAGATAGAGATAGATAGATGATAGATAGATATAGATAGATATTGATATTTAGTCTTTCCTTTATTCCTTTATTTTTTAATTCAATTTTTATTTCCATTTTATTATGTTCCAACATACACACACCTGCGGACAAGGTGAAGCTCAGCCTCTGGCCTTCCTGGAGGAAAGTGAACGGTTGAAATTGTGTCTGGAATCCAGACTCTGTTGGTCACAAGTTAAGGAGGAGGGAGGTCTCCTCGATATGAGATTTCAGTGTTGCGCATAATAAACACAAAGCAAGCGAGGGAGACGATAGGCGTCACTTCCTTTCTTTTAATTTAGCATTTTTTAAGGATTTTACTTCATTGTTAGGAAGACGTTACCCAGGCTCATTAGTGTTTTCAAAATGCAATGTTTTCTTCCCTGTTGACATGGATGGGGAAGCGGGGTGGATTAATGATCACCCAAAGTGGGACAACACACATGGCTCTCCCCTTTGATCTCTGGTCTGAAGCTCAAAAATTGTGCAAGGGCTGGAAATATCTAATTGCTGTTTGTCTGAAGCTGTGAAAACTCCACGACACCTCGATTTCTATAGCAAATGCTAAATCCCCTGCCTCCCCAAAATTAAAATCACCACATGCTTTATCACATGGATTACGGCACATTTCCCCTAAATTTATGTCTTACGTTCCTGGCTGCTGTTCTGAAAATGTCTGGAAAGGACTCATTAGATGAGTGTGTGTTCACTCTACCAGTTTATTACTGGTACTAATTGGGCATAGGCTCTTAAGGGCACCACATAAAATCACAGAATACAGTGGTACTTCGGGTTACATATGCTTCAGGTTCCATACACTTCAGGTTACACATGCCGCTAACCCAGAAATTGAGCTTCAGGTTAAGAACTTTGCTTCAGGATAAGAACAGAAATCAGGCTTCGGTGGCACGGCGGCAGCAGGAGGCCCCATTAGCTAAAGTGGCGCTTCAGGTTAAGAACAGTTTCAGGTTAAGTACAGGCCTCCGGAACGAATTAAGTACTTAACCTGAGGTACCACTGTAGTAGAGTTGGGAGGGATCCCAAGACCCATACAGTCCAACCCCCTTGTGATGAATCTCATCCAAAGCATCCATGACAGATGGCCACCCAATCTCTGCTTTGAAATCTCCAATTAAGGAGAACCCACCACCTCCTGAGGGAGTCCGTTCCACCGTTAAACAGCTCTTACCATCAGAAATCTCTTCCTGATGTAGAGTCAGAATATCCTTTCTTGTAACTTGAAGCCATTGGTCCAGGTCCTACCCTCCGGACAGAAGTAACCACATCTGCTCTCTCTTCCAAGTGACAACCCTTTGGATATTTGAAGATGGCTCTCATATCATCCATCTCTCTTTTCTTCTCCAGGCTGTTGTTGTTGTTTAGTCCTTCAGTCGTGTCCGACTCTTCGTGACCCCATGGACCAGAGCAGGCCAGGCCCTTCAGATATGCCCTGACTCTGTTCTCTGTTGAGGGCTACGGATTCCCAGAAATTTGCACAAATCATTTCAGCTGAGCAATACTCCAGCAATTAGGAGACGTGGGTGGCGCTGTGGTCTAAACCACTGAGCCTCTTGGGCTTGCCGATCGGAAGGTTGGTGGTTCGAATCCGTACTACGGTGTGAGCTCCCATTGCTCTGTCCCAGCTCCTGCCAACCTAGCAGTTCAAAAGCACACCAGTGCGAGTAGATAAATAAGTACCGCTCCGGCGGGAAGGTAAACAGTGTTTCCGTGCGCTCTGGTTTCCACCACTGTGTTCCATTGTGCCAGAAGCGGTTTAGTCCTGCTGGCCACATGACCCGGAAGGCTGTCTGTGGAAAAACGCCGGCTCCTTTGGCCTGAAAGCAAAATGAGTGCTGCAACCCCATAGTCGCCTTTGACTAGACTTAACCATCCAGGGGTCCTTTACCTTTACCTTTTTTACTCCAGCAATTAGACTTATCAATTCTTAGTTAAATTCTCGGGAGCCCCTTAATTTGTCCCCTCTCAGCAGACTTGCCGCTGTAAAGATGACAACCCTTCCTAAACTTTTGGTTTTTGTTTATTTATTTATCTATATTGCTAGATTGTTCTGCCCATCACTTGTCTGCCCTTCATATCCTGGCCAAATCACCTGGACCAACTTTGAGAGCAAAATAAGTGCCATTCCAAATCTGGGGTGCTTGGGTGTCTGGTGTCCTACTGAATATTCGGTGCAGTGCAGAAATATTAAGAAGAGCTGAAGATTCTTTGAGCTAAGCACCTCTTGTTTGATGTTGGAGAAATCAGGTACTCCTCTGCCCTCCACTGGGTATCAGGCTCTATAGCAGGCATTCAATTTTTTTTATATATATCCTAATTTTTTTTTGAGTTGAACGTTAGAGTGACTTTAACAGCCTGCTTTGGCACCATAATTGTCTCCTATATGGATTTGCCGCTGCTGTTGCAAAACTGGCATTGTCACGGGCGCCACATAATACTTGCTCTGCAGTTGCAAGAATTCGATCTTTGCGACCTGTTGGAATGTAATGTAAAAGCACTGTCAAAAACGTATCTTCTTCTTCTTCTTAGGCGATCCCTCGTAGCCGAGTAAGATTGTCTTCCATAAACATGGTTTTAACAGTGAGTCCGTAAGTGACTGTGCAGGCCAATTCTGGATCCACACGTCCTTCCACAGTGGGGACATTGGTTTCCAGACAGGTGTTGATCACGGTGTGGATTTGCCAAGCGTGCCTTCCTCTTAGTACATTTCTCCCCTGTGTCCTGAGTTCGAGTGTCTTCAAAGCCCATGACACCTTTGGTAAAGGCTGTTCTCCAACTGGAGCGCTTGCAGGCCAATGTTTCCCAATTGTCAGTGTTTATACTACATTTTTAAAGATTTGCCTTGAGACAGTCTTTAAACCTCTTTTGTTGACCACCAGCATTACGCTTGAACTCAGGAGGCAAGGGAGAAACGTGCTAAGAGGAAGGCACACTTAGCAAATCCACACCGTGATCAACTCCAGTCTGGAAACCAATGTCCCCACTGTGGAAGGACGTGTGGATCCAGAATTGGCCTCCACAGTCACTTAGGGACTCACTGTTAAAACCGTTTTTATGGAAGATAATCTTACTTGGCTACGAGGGATCGCCAAAGAAGAAGAGTTAAGCACCATGCAAAAGGATGTAGGTTGGGGGCAATATGAGTCCCATCTCAGCTACGAAAGATTGCCAAAGAAGAAAGAAGAAGACTCCGAGTAGACTCATTGAAATGCATGGCAATGTTCATTAATTTCAGTGGGTCCAGTTAGTTGACTGCCTCCCCATGGAAGTAAAGTTACCCCCCAAAACATATTTACTGTTCACATGATACTTAAATCTTGCCTCAATCTGCCACCTTGTGGTTGTAGTGGAAATTGTCATTCTTGCTGCCAGTGGCATTTGATTGGCCCAGGGGTGCCCAAACTTTTTTCTAAGAGGGCCAGATTTGATGATGAAGTGAACATGCATGAGGGCCGGCTGGATTAGGCCCCTGAAACGGACTTTGGACATTTTTATTTTGCAATACTGCTGAGACTTGAAATATTGCCGCAAGCTGCTTTTGTGGAGAAGGGAGCAGTGTGGCCATTTTATCGAAATGATTAGATAATAATAATAATAATAATAATTTATTTATTTATACCCCGCCCATCTGGCTGGGCTTCCCCCGCCACTCTGGGCGGCTTCCAAAAAAATATTAAAATACTATAATACATCAAACATTAAAAGCTTCCCTAAACAGGGCTGCCTTCAGACGTCTTCTAAAAGTCTGGTAGTTGTTGTTCTCTTTGACATCTGGTGGGAGGGCATTCCACAGGGAGGGCGCCACTACCGAGAAGGCCCTCTGCCTGGTTTCTTGTAACTTGGTTTCTCGCAGTGAGGGAACTGCCAGAAGGCCCTCGGAGCTGGACCTCAGTGTCCGGGTAGAACGATGGGGGTGGAGACGCTCCTTCAGGTCTACTGGACTGAGGCCGTTTAGGACTTTCAGGGTCAGCACCAACACTATGACTTGTGCTCAGAAATGTACTGGGAGCCAATGTAGATATTTCAAGACCGGTGTTATGTGGTCTCGGCAGCCGCTCCCAGTCACCAGTCTAGCTGCCGCATTCTGGATTAGTTGTAGTTTCCGGGTCACCTTCAAAGGTAGCCCCACGTAGAGCGCATTGCAGTAGTCCAAGCGGGGGATAACCAGAGCATGGACCAGTCTGGTGAGAGAGACAGCAGGCAGATAGGGTCTCAGCCTGCGCACCAGATGGAGCTGGTAAACAGCTGCCCTGGACACAGATTTGACCTGTGCCTCCATGGACAGCTGTGAGTCCAAAATGATACCACTCCATCCATCCTCAGAGGAGCTCAAAGTGGTATACAGTACATGGTTCTTTTCCACACACATGTTGTCATCACAACAACCCTGTGAGGTGGGCTGAGAGAGGGGGGGTGGGGGCTAAAAGCCATCTGGCAAGCTTCCAACTCTACCAATCTAGGATTCTATGAATCTGTGAGTGGAGATTTGAACCCGGGTCTCCCTGGTCTTAGTCTGATGCTCTTCCCACTCTACCACACTGGATGTTTTTCAACGTTCCAGTAAATTCTTCACCATGGTTGCTGTGTGTGAAGGGATCTGACTGTCGATTGGAGGGTAGACAAATAACTGGGCCTCTTTACATTGGTGGATGTTGCAGCTGAAATGCCCCTTGCCTCTCAGAAAATAGATTGGGAATAATTATCGTCAAACTATAAGCTTCCCTTCGACCCAGAAAAAACTCACGTTTTGCTGCCTGGTGTAAATCTGCATACGATTCTGAGGCTTTGGAAACAACGTCTCGCCAATCCTTTTCTTTTTAATGTATTTTTATCAAAGATTTTCTTAGTTTACAAAACACATGTAATTATTATTAGTATTGATTATTTTCAGTTGTTATCTCTGAGAAACACAGAAAATAAGAGGATATAGCTATACAAATTCTTCAAACTTACACGACTCTTTAAAAATTAGTTAAGGAACCAAATGTTATATAATACTGTTTTATAATTTATGACTGTTTTATAATTTATGATAATTTAGAATTTAAATGTATTTTCATGTAATATTTGATGCTTCCAGCTGATGGAGGTGAATACACCCAAACAGGGTCCTGTCTGGCCTGAGTTCTTGGTGTGCTTTCTTCTTGGTATATCGAAAGAGGAGTGGCAAGCGAAACTGATGGACTATGTGGAGATGGCGAAACTGACGGGAAAGATCTGAAGCCAGGAAGATCACGCATTTGAAAAGGACTGGAACAAATGCGTGCCTTATTTAAAAGATCACTGTAAAAATGTAAAGACACTGGCGGGAATGTGAAGGTACTTGTAATGTGAAAGTCTACTATATTTTACTGATGATTTATATAACGATTTGGAAAACGTAAAAGATGCAGTTAATTAGGGGATAAAGAAAGAACCCATGGAGGGGTGGAGGGAAATTCAAAAGTTCAAAAGAACCTATTAAGTGGAGATGAAAAAGGAATATTGTGAGGACGTTAAAAATGTGGAAAATTAATTTTAAAAAATATTTTAAAAGAAGATTATGGTGTAAGTTTTCACAGACTATAAATTTCCACTTCATCAGCTGTGTCCATGCTGTTGTCCCCAAATCTTAATCTGGTGGTTCCCAAAGGGGATAGTGAGTGTTACCTGGGGGGGGTACAGTGGTACCTCGGGTTAAGTACTTAATTCATTCCGGAGGTCCGTTCTTAACCTGAAACTGTTCTTAACCTGAAGCACCACTTTAGCTAATGGGGCCTCCTGCTGCTGCCATGCCGCCAGAGCACGATTTCTGTTCTCATTCTGAAGCAAAGTTCTTAACCTGAAGCACTATTTCTGGGTTAGCGGAGTCTGTAACCTGAAGCGTATGGAACCTGAAGCGTATGTAACCCAAGGTACCACTGTAGTAAGAACCAAGCGGCCACAGCTGTTGGAAAATAAAGGTATAAATGGCTATCGGACTTTGGAAAATTGCTATCACTGGATCAAGTTCATTAACTCCATTGAATTCATTAAACTAAATAGTTTTACAGTTGTACCTCGGCTCCCAAATCCCTTGGGAGTCAAATGTTCCAGCTCCCGAACTATCAAAAACTGAAGTGAATGTTCTGGTTTTCGAACGTTTTTTGGAAGCCGAACATCCAGCGTGGCTTCTGCTATTGTTTCTGGTGCCCCTGCGCAATCAGAAACCAATCGGAAGCTGTGCGTTGGTTTCTGAACGTTTCGGATGTCAAACGGACTTCCGGAACGGATTTTGTTTGACTTCCGAGGTACGACTGTTGGCATCTGTCTGTCTCAGGAGACACTGGAAAATGTTCCTCGAGGGGTGAAGTCAAACCTGTGGTTGTAGAGACCAATACAGGAGAGACATATTTTGTTGCAGCTGGGGCAGATGAAGGGACCGGTTTTCAATGAAGTTGCAACTGCTTCAAATTTTATTGAGTCCTTATCTTCCTTAGTGGTTTGTGCAAACCACTATTCTGAATAATGCTTTTTACAGGGTAGGAGCCACTGGGGATGAAAATATGAAACTTGTAGGGGGAGGGCGAAAAAGTTTAGGAACCATTGGCTTATCCTGTAATAAATTTGTTTAGTCTTTAGGAGGCCACAAAATTCTTTGTTGCGTTTCCTGCGAGAGATGAACAGAGCTCCAGCCCCTCTGGAAGTGATTAACCTTGTCATGGTTACCAGGGGGTAAGAAGTTGCTCATGAAGAAAGGATTTCACAAATCAATACATATGGACTGGCTTTTATTTCTGTATGGTTCAGCTGACTAGGCCTTGGTGTTCAGAGTGGAAGGGAAGCAGGGTCACTCTGTCATCTTGAAGTTACAACTTTTGTCATCTGTGAGATAGCATTTGACTGATATGTGTGGATACACCAGAACCCACTTGATCAGGTTAGGACAGGGGTCAGCTAACTTTTTCAGCAGGGGGCCGGTCCACTGTCCCTCAGACCTTGTGGGGGGCCAGACTATATTTTTTTGGGGGGGGGAATGAACGAATTCCTATGCCCCACAAATAACCCAGAGATGCATTTTTAATAAAAGGACACGTTCTACTCATGTAAAAACAAGCTGATTCCTGGACCGTCCACAGGCCGAATTGAGAAGGCGATTGGACCAGATCCGGCCCCTGGACCTTAGCTTGCCTACCGATGGGTTAGGAGGAATCACTTCCAAGATTTGTCCCTGCACCCTCCACTTCCCATCAGCTCCAGGTAACATGAGAGGACAAAGGAGAATGGTCTTGCTGGTTAGGGATGGGTGACAGTTTGAATTCTGGGGACCAGGAGGGCACCAGGTTGAGGAAGGCTGAATTGGACCTTGAAGTGGCACAAAGGGATGCCTTCTCAAGAAGCAGCTGCTGGGACGGGTAGGAAGGAAAGGAAACACACCACACAGCCTTGCTCATGGTTGCTTTCTGCCGTTTTATTTTTGAATTTGTACAGCTATATTTTACAGAACGCATTAATGCAGTTTGACACACCCCCAAACCCTGTCACCCGAGATTGACTGATTGTAACACAAGTGTATAAAATGAGACCAAATTATTATTATCTTAAAAAAAACAAGAACACCTGACATTCTCCATCAAGAGTCTGCAACGACCCCCTTTATAGCGACACCGTACCTCAAAACTGGGCTCTAATTTAGTCGAAAAGAAAGGCACTGTGAGAAAACGCAAAAAAAAAAAGAGAGAGAAATAAAAATAAAACCCCAAACGAACATTGTACATATATACAGACTGGGGGAAAGAAAGAAAGAAAGAAAGAAGGAAAACAGAACACAAAATTACGTTTTTTTAAATTATTTTAAATTCCTTCTGCAGCTTTGTTGGTTTAATACACACTCTTTTTTTTGTAAATTGTAAACCTTCACTTGCAAAAAATACAAATACACACTCAATGCTCTTAGACAAAATATTTTCTCACTAATACAGATGCAATACTTTTAAAATATCTTGTTAAGTGCTTTGTCACAATAAAGACTCCCGGATCAGCCATCTGCCTGCAGAGGCCTAGCAGGAGACTTTAATGCATATATATATATGTATATATGTGTGTGTGTGTCTGTGTGTGTGTGTGTGTGTGTGTGTGTGTGTATATATATATATATATGCATTTAATATCTCTTTTTTAAAGGTTTATATTTTTTATATATTTATTTATATATATATATATATTCATATATTTACAACTCTGCCATAGATTCCATCACCTTTGGTTAAAAAGTTAAAGCCCTCTCCATTCTGATAGCATATACAATCTCCCCGCCCGCCGCCCCCGCTCTTTCGTTAAAAAACGCACAATTTCATTTGCAAAAAGAAAAAGGAAAAAGAAATAACAATTTGTTCCCATGAAACGATCTACATTCCTCGTCTCCTGGCTGCGAAAGGGTCAGGCCTTTTGCAGCGCAGACTTTTAAAACACGGGGGTTCTTCCCCCCCAGCTCCAAAACCCAAACTCTCTTGCACGTAAACACACACGCACACGCACACATACACAAAATGTCGATCTGACTATATATATTTAGATATATATAGAGAGATATATAGATATATATACTTTTTGAAAATTCACATAACTGGGAAGCAGGAAAAAACAAAAAGGAAATGTAAAACCCGTGTCATTATACTATTTCTCTCTTCCTCCTTTGCAACTGCACTCCGGGCTTTGAGAGGCACTCCATTGTGTGACAATAAAGAATAATAAAGTTTTCGTCCCCCCTCCCCTAAAGTGTTACAAGTTTCCTTTGGACATCGCCCCACTGCCCTTCCTCCTCCTCCAAAGCCAGACCCTCTTTTCCCGAGAAACAGGTCCTTCCTTCAGCAAGCCTTCGGCAGCTCAGCGGCGCCTTCCACTGTCGAGACGCGGTACTGCACCTTGGTGTTGGTGATGGCGCCATGCTTCTGGCGCAAGTGGAGGCGCAGCTGGCTTTTGTGGCGGAAGTGAAGGTTGCACTTTTCACACTGGAGGGGGGGGAGAGGAGAAAAAGCGAAAAGGCGTCAGATCAGGGCTCTAATAACAACAGGGATAAATGGTCTTGTCTTGTCTTTCTGTATGCAACAGCAGCAGAGAGAACGTTGGTAGCCAGTCATTGGAAAGGAAATTATATCCCAACAAAAGGGGAATGGTTAAGTCAACTATGTGAGTACCTGGAGTTAGCAAAACTGACGGATTTAATAAGGCATAAATCAAAAATTATAATTCAGAAACAATGAGAATGCTTAAATGAATATTTATACAAGCAGGGCTCAAATATGAAAGTTTGGTTGTGCCTAGACTAACTAACTAACTAACCAACTAACTAAGCCAAGCTATGTATATGGGACGTGGGTGGTGCTGTGGGTTAAACCACAGAGCCTAGGACTTGCCGATCAGAAGGTCGGCGGTTTGAATCCCTGCGACGGGGTGAGCTCCCATTCCTCGGTCCCTGCTCCTGCCAACCTAGCAGTTCGAAAGCACGTCAAAGTGCAAGTAGATAAATAGGTACCACTCCGGCGGGAAGGTAAACGGCATTTCCGTGTGCTGCTCTGGTTCGCCAGAAGCGGCTTAGTCATGCTGGCCACATGACCCGTGAAAACTGCAGACAAATGCCGGCTCCCTCAGCCTATAGAGCGAGATGAGCGCTGCAACCCCAGAGTCGTCCACGACTGGACCTAACGGCAGTGGCGTAGCGTGGGGGGTGCAGGGGGGCCGGCCGCACCGGGCGCAACATCTGGGGGGGCGCACTCGCAGCTCTCTGCCCCTACCTGGCTCCACGGGTTAGGGGGCACAAATTACTTGCCTTGCCCCGGGTGCTGACAACCCACGCTACGCCACTGCCTAACGGTCAGGGGTCCCTTTACCTTTCAACAATGCTTTTTCTCTGTATTAAAATTAGCGCTTTCGATATGTAAGTTTTATCTACGTTACATGTGAATTATGCCGTATTTTTAAGATGCATACTTCTAAGTAGCAATGCGATTTTATACAGCATTTTATATTGCGGGTTTCTGCGCTATACCTATTAATCTTATACACGAATGGCCTGTGGCCTGAGAACTAATAAAACCACGACTTTTAAAGCCATCCAGGTTTTTGGCCACTGCTAGCTGCTGGGGGAGAGCAGCCAGCTTGGCGAAGCCTGGCTTACAAGATCCTAGAATCGTAGAGTTCAAAGGGACCCCGTGGGAAATCTAGTCCAACCCCCTGCAATGCAGGAATCTCCAGCCACGGGGCATTCAGACGCCACGACTTACATGGTAGGGCTTTTCCCCAGTGTGGATTCGCAGGTGACTCTTGAGGGTCTGCAGGTGCCGGAATCGGGTCCCACAGATTTCGCACGGGTAGGGCTTCTCGCCGGTGTGTATCAGAACATGAGCTCTCAGGTGTGCTACCTGGCAAAAGGAATACAGGTGTCAAGAGGGGCGGTTCCCAGGAGTTCATTTGGGGCATCAAAAGAAACAGGATTAATAAGAAACCGCTCTGGCGACAAGGTTAAAAAAATAGAATGGGATTGCTTTAAAAACTACCTGACAAAATATGATTCCAATAACGATTCTTGGTTGTGTGGCTAGATTAACTTCACAGGAATAAGGGAATTTTCTTTTTATAACTGAATAGAAATTACTTAAATGTTAGAGAAGTGTTGAAGCCGCAAAGAGTTAGGGGGAAGTCAGTAAACATATAAGGGACTCAAACCAGTTTCGGGGAACAGAAAGAATATGACTGTAAGGGGAGGGGAGGAAAGAAGAAATATGAAGGTAACTTCTTTCTAGGAATTTTGTGTATAGAATATTCAAATTATGGTTTGTACTCCTTAAATAATTTTGCGTATTTGACAAATATCTTTTCCTTTTTACAATTTTCTTTTATGTATTTTTTTTTCGTTTTAGTATTTGTGGGTGAATTTATTCTCTTTTTTTGTAAATTTTAAAAATGCAATAAAGATTATATTACAAAATTTAAAAGAAAAGAAAACACACACACAAAAGAAAGACCCCCTTTGGTGCTGTCAGAGGGGTTCCAGAAGGGCCAAATTCTCTCTCTCTCTCTTTTGAATAATCTTTATTAATTTAAATTACACACATATACAAAGAATTTACAATCTCATACTACAAAAAGAAAATTAAAGAAAAAACAATTAAGAAAAAAAGAAAAGAAAATACAGTAAAAAAGAAAGAAGAAAAAGTAGATTTACGTGCATAAAAAACCCTTAATCTTCCTAATTACAGTCCTACCTCGGGTTGAATACGCTTCGAGTTGAGCGCGTTCAAGTTGCGCTCCGCGGTAACCCGGAAGTAATGGAGTACGTTACTTCTGGGTTTCGCTGCTTGCGCATGTGCAGACGCTCAAAATGATGTCGCGCGCATGCGCAGAAGTGGTAAAAAGCGATGCGCGCTTGCGCAGACGTGCTGTGGCTAGTTACGTTTGCTTCTAGATATGAACGGGGCTCCGGAACGGATCCCGTTCGTATCTAGAGGTACCACTGTAATACTTAAATAAACATTTAAATAAAAAAGACTTCTGACAAAACGAGTCTTCCAATCATTCTCATTGTACTGTTTATACTGTCATCGTTTTTTCTGCAAAGTTTTATATTCTTTAATATTGTTCCCGTCTACTCCACAAACGGTATTGGTTGTGTTTACAAGTATCACTCAAGTTCTGCTAATATGGCCAAATTCTCCGCCTACCCACCTGGACAAACCTCGCCCCACAGGTCTCGCACTTGTAGGGCTTCTCTCCCGAGTGGATCCGCGTGTGGGTCTTCAGGTTGGCCGGCCGGTTGAACTGGGCCCCGCAGATGCTGCAGCGATACGGCTTCTCGCCTGTCTCGACAAACAGAACGGAGCCTGTTTAGTGTCGCGGTATGAAGCAAAAGAAAGAAAAAGAGAGAAGGTGCTTCTATGAAAGTGCGTGTGGCCCGCCTAGAAGGGAGGGCGCGCTTTTGGGGCCTGGGTGCCTAGGGTGTCCCTCGCCTTCAAAACTCTCAGCGCCAAGGACCCAGACGGATAGGAAAGCCATAGAAAGTTGCCTTATACTCAACCACACCATTGGCCCCTGCAGCTCAGTATTGTCAACACGGGCTGGCAGCATCTCCTAGCCCTGCCTGGAGATGCCAGGGGGGGGGGTTAACCTGGGACCTTAATAATATAATAATTTATTATTTATACCCCACCCACCTGGCTGAGTTTCCCCAGCCACTCTGGGCAGCTCCCAACAGAATATTAAAAGCACAATAAAACATCAAACATTAAAAACTTCCCTAAACAGGGATGCATTCAGATGTCTTCTAAAAGTCAGATAGCTGTTTATTTCCTTGGCATCTGATGGGAGGGTGTTCCACAGGGCGGGCGCCACCACCGTGGAATGCCCTCCTACCAAGATGTCAAAGAGAAAAAATACCACCAGACTTTTAGAAGACATCTGAAGGCAGCCCTGTTTAGGGAAGCTTTTAATGTTTAATAGGTTATTGTATTTTAATATTCTGTTGGAAGCCGCCTAGAGTGGCTGGGGAAACTCAGCCAGATGGAGAGGGTATAAATAAATTATTATTATTATTATTATTATTATTATTTACCTGCATCCAGCGCAACCAAACCTACAGCGTACAGATACTTAGACTGCGTACACTTTTTTCCACGTTACTTGTGAATAACTCTACAAGGATATAGCTCAGCTTTCTGCGTACCCAGGTTGCATACTCGTTAAAACATTACATGATTTCCCCAGAACCGGATAAGGGTTTGCCCCCATTTTACAGATGGGGAATGGAGGTTGCAAAGGCCAGCCAGAAAGTCCATGGCCAAGGTGAGGTCATTTGAACTGCTGACCCCCTGGCTCAAAGCTCGTTCTCTTAACTCAATGATACTGCCTGTCTCAGATCCTTCCGCTGCCGCAGATCACAAAGTGCTTTACAAACAGAAACAGCTTTGTCCCTTGAGAAAGGGCACCTCAAAACTGTGCAGGGACACAAATTTCCACCGTCCTCAGACAATGGTCAGGGAAGGTGGGAATTGTGGCCCGCCATTCATCTGGAGGTTCCCATTCCTGCACCGATTCTCCCACTTTTGGTCCTCACTGAAGGTTTTTGGAATATAGTTTCATTTCAGCCAGACATATGGGGGAAAATGGGAGGTGGAATGGACTCCTTGAGGAGCTGGTGGACTCTTGTTTCTTGGAGGTGCTTTAGAAGTTGGACGGCCATCTGCCAGGGATACTATAGCTGAGATTCCTGCATTGCAGGGGGTCAGACTAGATGACCGCTTGAGGCCCCTTCCAACCCGGCAATCCTGCGGTTCCATGGCCCCAGGCCGCGCGACTCCCTCGGCCTGACCGTCCACCATCCCGACAGACCTCTCCCCTGCCCCTGTGGCGGCCCGGAAGCGCTGTACCTGTGTGCACAGTTTTATGGCTGGCAAGGTTCCCTTTGTAGCGGAAGGAGGCCTGGCAACGGTCACACTTGTAGGGCTTGTCGCTGTGCATTTGGAGGGAGTGTCTCTTCAGCGACGCCTCTTCCGAAAAGCGGCAGTGGCACTCGTTGCAGAAAAAGGTTCCGTTCTCTGTCGGGGGAACCGAAGGAGGAAGAGGCGGCCGGGAGTCAGAGGAAGCTAAGCGCAACAGCTAAGCACACACAAACACACACATACAGGGGGCTAGCTTGTGCCAGTATTGCTGCTTGTAGGACGGGAAGATCCAGTGGGACCCTCAATCCCTCCTCGCTGGAAATCCTTGTCCACCAGAGACAACGTGTGCCGGACTTGGGTTTGAATCCCCATGAACTCGCTGGGTTTGACTTTTGGCACCAGACACTGCCTTCTCTGAGCCTATCCTACCTCGTAGAGTTGTCGTTGTGGGGTTTAAAAGGGGGAGGCAGGAGACACATGCTCCACCTCGAGCTCCTCTGTAGGAATGATCGCTGGGTGCGGAGCACACTCCCCCTCACAGATAAGGCCACAGCTATCTGAACATCTTGCCCTCTGTCTAACTTTTTGCGGTCTCAGTAGTCTGCTGTGTCCTGTCTGTGACATTTGTCTCTGAGACCTTTGTCTCCTTTGTCACACACTGTGCAAGGGGAAAATGACGCGGTGGAAACAGGGGCCAGAATAGCTTTGCACCACCCCACGATCTTGGGACTGGAAGATGTGCAAAGGTCGCAGCCCAAAATGTATCTGCCGGGGTTTGCATATTGTGTCAATAAAAGGAGACTCCACAGAGCTGGCCGGCAGCTTGCTTGCAGCTCACTTTGTGCACAGCTCAACGGCATTATCAACTCCTGCCTCATGTGCTTCAGTTCACTCCTCGGAGGAGGAAAAGGTGGAATACAGATGCATTAGGTAAGATAAACAGCTGCTGCTTGCTCTAGGGCGGAGGCGAAATTGCACGGCGAATGCAGGCGCCGGCTTCTCCTGGCAGAGTGGGGCAAATGCCAGGAGACCCTGCCGTTAATATAAAGCCCCGTTGGCACTGATACCAGAGCTGATCCAGCTCAGCTGGTGGGGAGGGGGAAGGGGCACCGTGCAAAACTCCAGGCGTGTGGGTGGAGCAGAGGACTTCAGTGCTACATGCCAGCAGGGTGGCGCACAATGTTGGATGCATGGCTTGACACTCTCCCCCACCCAAATCCAGGCCTTATCCTACAAAAGACACGTCTGGCCTCCACAAAAGAGGTTTGTACAGCACTATGTGATCCGAAAGGATGTGAAACGGCTTTGCCCTCCCCCACAAATAGAGATTCTGAACCAGATGTTGCTGGAGAAATACATTTTGGGGGGTTGTTGTTTTAAAAAATCAAATTTGAAAATTATTCAGTCCAATTTTGGAGAATTTCAGAGCCTTGGATCGCTTTGGCTTTAGGTTTTCGGAACCCGAATTCGGGACGTTCTGAATTTCCGAATTCTGGCATGCAATATTTGAGTTGTGTAGATGAAACTCTGAAAGGGATGTGCGGCACAGGAATGATCTGGTTCCAGAAAGAAACCATTTGACACTGGTTAGTTTTTTTAAGAGAGCTTTTTTTAAAAAACCAACCTTTGAATTGGGAAAGCCACCTAATCATTATCTGAACGGATTTCATTGGCAGAAGAGGGATTTCCTGCTTGCTATGTGTTGTATCTTATAGAGATCGGCTTCTGGGTACCTATATACTGTGTGCCCGTAGAGTGAGCAAGCAGGGGAAATGAGAGTGTGCAGGGAACATAGGGAATCTGCTTTACGGCAAATCAGACCATTGCTCCATCTGATCCACTATCGCCCACAATGCTCTCCAGGGTTTCAGGCAGAGGGCACTCCCAGCCCTGCCTGGCAGCGCCAACCTGGGATTGAACCCGCTGGGGCCTTCTGCAGGCCAGACAGGTGTCCCTGCACCGAGCTACGGAACTCCATTGCCGAAATAACCATGAAACGGATTGGCTGGGCTTACCACAACTGGAGTCGGAGTATTCGGATTGCGTTTCTCCCATCTCTTCTCCGAAGTGTGAGCCGGGGGTCTGAAGGCACATCTCAGAATGCTGGGGGGATTGCGAACCGCAAGAGCTGCACTTGGAAGAATGCAGGTACAAAGGCGACTGGTCGCCGCTGCCGCGAGGAGACCCATCTAGCGACCTGGGCAGAGCGGGTGGGGGAAGGAGTGTAAGCAATGTAGACAGAATCACAGAACTGTAGAGCTGGGAGGGGGCCCCCCGAGGGTCATCCAGTCCAACCCACGGCAGTGCAAGGAATCCCAGCTAAAGAACCCCTTTGGCAGATGGCCACCCGACCCCTGTTTCATGGCAACCCCTGTTTCATCTCTCCTCCTTCTCTCATGACACAACCAGAACTCGTGGACATCCAAAGTGTTGGAAGATTCAGAGTAAATAAAACAAAGTCCTTCTCCACGCGCCGTAGAGTTAAACTGTGGAACTCCCTCCCACAAGGAAGCAGTGACAGCCACCAAGCCAGATAGCTTTAAAAAAGGACTGGACAAATTCATGGAGTAGGGGAACTATCGATGGCTTCTAGCCACCATGACCATGCTGTGCCCCACACAGTTGGAGGCAGCAATGTTGCTGGAAGTGTCAGGAGGGCAGAGGGCTCTCGCACTCGGATCCTGCTAGCAGGCTTCGTGAGAACAGGATGCTGAGCAGATTGGGCCATTGGCCTTATCCAACAGGCTCTTCTAATGTTCTTATTTAGGGGGAAATGGGATCCCACAGCGAATTCTCCCCTGGTCTCCTCACTGGCCCAAATAGGACTAATTTAGCCAGCTAGCCCTGGTGATCATCTAATGTTTATTGAATGGATTCTCCCCCAAATTGATTTTTGAATTCTGAATTTATTGTTCTTCATGTTTTATACTGTATTTTATGCTGTTTTTTATTGCATCACTTGTGTTTTAAATTTGTTAGCCGCCCTGAGCCCGGTTTTCTGAACCGGGAAGGGCAGGGTATAAATAAAAAATTATTATTATTATTATTATTATTATTAGGTTAGGAAAAGGCAGGCCTGCCCCTCATCCCTCTTTGCTCTGCCCGAAGCTGAGGGCTTCAGTGATGCTGAGGAGGGTGGAGAAAGATTGCCACCTCCTGCCACACTCAGTGGGTGAGCCCGTAAGGAGCCCCAACAAACCGGGAGCTTTTACCTGTTGACGATGTTGTTCAGCCTGCTGGCCTGAGGGATCGTCGAGTCCTCCCCGTTGACGCTCATCTTGGTGGGGGACTGAACATCCAAGCTCTCGGGCTCCATCGACTGCTGGCAGGTCAGGGAGGGGGCATAGGTGTGGGGGGAGAGGGTCCCCGCCTCGCCCTGCTCCGGGCCGTCCGGCTTGGCACTCTGGTTGAGCGAGTTGAGCACGATGAACTTGTACTTCTTCCAGTTGCAAGCCTTGGGGTCGGTGGGGCTTTTGGCCGAGGGCGGCCCGCCGGGCCCTTGCCCAATACAGGCATTCTTGCTGCTGCTGGACTCAGTGGGCGAGTTGGGCTGGCAGTCCGACTTCTGCGGGCTCTGGGGGCTGACCAGGACCTTGCGGTTCATGGGGGCGTTGCTTGCCTCGAAGCGCTGGCTGATGTCGTCTTCGGCTGGGGACCTCTCCTCCTCTTTCCCTGCCTTGTCGCAGGGGAAGTAGGCGCTGTTGCGGGCTACCAAGGGGGCGGCAGGCTTGGGGGCAGGGGCGCCGCTGTAGTGCACATCACTTTTGACCTCTTCGGCAGCAGCTTTCTTCGGGGAGTAGATAGCGGCTTGGCACATGCCGGGAGATACCTCGGTGATGCTCCGGGCATAACCGGCAGCGCCCGTCCGGGATGCGCCGCACGGCAGCGCCCGCTCCCTCGGGAAAGGGTTGGCCCTGGAAATGTCCGACAGGGGCATCCTTGCTTCCCGCAGCTCCTCGTCTGAGAAGAGGTACCCGCCGACGGGCATGGGGCTGTATCCAGTGTAGGAGATGGGGGAGCCTGAAAGGCCGCTGTACAAGCCGGGGATGAAGGCTCTTCCGTCGCAGATGGACCCGTTTCGGAGAGGCAGCCCGCTTTCGGAGACTTCCCTGCTGCTCCTATATGCCATCATGTCCGGGTGGCTGGCCAGGCGACCGCCCAGAAAGTCTTCCCGCTGAGTCTTCACGGCAGACATCATCTCTGTGTCACTGGACGTGGCAGGAAGGGAGAGAAAGAGAGAGGGAAATGTTGGAATAATTGATAGATCGTGGTCACAACATGCAATTCCTTCTTCCTACATAAGAACACAGATAGAAGATACTGTCCTCTGCCCCAGTTGCAACCAAGCATGTCTCTCCTGTATCTACAGCCACAGCAGGCGCTGTGACTCTCCAACAGTTTCATAGAATTGTAGAGTTGGAAGAGACCCCGAGGATCATCTCATCCAACCCGCTGCAAGGCAGGAATATTCAGCTGTCCCATATGAGGATCAAACCTGCAACCTTGCTCTAACCAACTGAGCTATCCATGCGCTAGTTTGACTTCACCCCCGAAGGCACACTCTTCTTCCACTGTCTCCTGAGACAGATGGATGCCAACCAACCAACATAAGAGGGTAAGATGAGCCTTCTGGATCAGGCCAATGGGGGCCCATCTAGTCCAGCATCCTGTTCTCATGGTGGCCAAGGGAAACCCATGAGCAGGATCAGAGCACAACAACAGCACTCTCCACCTTCTGTGGTTTCCAGCAACAGACCTCTCTTCTTTCAGGAATTTGTCTCCTCCTCTTTTAAAGCCAACTAGATCAATGGCCACTACTGTCTCCTGTAGGAGCAAGTTCCATAGATAGATAAAAGAAGAAGGTTCGTTCTTCCAACATTCAGCTTCCTTGGATGTCCATGTTTCTTACTTTGGGGCGAAACCAGGGCTGGAGGTGGTAGAGCTAACACAGCAGACCCCTAACAGTGCGGACTGGTCAGGTTCTGCTGGACCCAGAAGTAGAATGAGCTACCCTAAGACCACACAACATTCTCGAAAAATGCATAGCCATGGACTGACCTCGCTGAGGTTAGCCTGGGCCAACTCACCTGGTGTTGACCAGCCTCCGGCACGTATCTACCACGTGTTCCATCTGCAGGTAGAGAGCCGTGGTCATGACAGCCATGATGTTGCTTTCCCGCAGGTTGAGACGGGAAGTGTACATGAACTCAAGGAGGATGCCAAAGCCTTCAGGGTTGATCTCTGGGTCCAAGTTGATGACGTTCAAATTGCACTTCAGCTGATCGGTGAAAATGCTGTAGAAAAGGCCACTGGGATGAAGAGAAGAAGAAAAAACAGAAGTGAAGAAGTGTTGATTTATTCATTTTACAGCCCACCTATCTTCCAAGGAGCTCAAGGTACATGGCTCTTGCTCAGAAGAATTGCAGAGCCATCAATAGCCCTCTGCTCCATCAATTAGTCTCCACCCATCCCAGTCGGTGGCCGTCCTGTGGCAGGGAGTTCCACAGTTAACTATGTGCTGTGTGAAGAAAGAACTTCCTTTTATCAGCCCTGAATCTCCCGGCACTCAGCTTCAGATGTTGGTGAGTTCTGGGGTCGTTCTCCTCACCTGCAGGCCATCAGGACTGTTTTGTGGGCTCGGAACTGTTCCCGGTTGACAATGATCACCACGTCCGTCTGGATATCCCTGCTCCTGAGGCGGTTGAGATTGAGGAGGACGTCGCTCGCGTGTCGGGTGAACTGGATGCAACTGTCTGCCGGTGAAGCCATCTTGGGTCTGTCCTGTCGGCATGCAGAAGAAGGAAGCAAAGGCAGAAATTATTACGAGCGTTGCAAAGAGGTCCTGGCTGCAGGTGGTCCTAGGCGGAGATCTATGGGGTCAGGAGGGCTTTTTATTTCAGCAGGGTGAGCTCATCTATAGAACACACACCTGAGGCTCTAGTCAAGACTTCCTCAACCTGGGGACCTCAGAAGTTTCAGACTACAACTCCAATCAGTCCCATACACTCCAAACACAGTTAGGCCTGTTTGACTCCCACCTCAAAGCTGTTGTGAAGGAGCAGCAGCCCATAGAGAAACAGGCCTGCTAGATATTACCAGCAGTGCATGGGACCTTAAAGTAGAGCCTCCATAGCCAGAGAGAGTGTACCTCTGACTAACATAGATCGGAAGTGAACTGGTGGAACTGCAACCCGCCTCCATGCCCTACTTGTAAGCTCCCAAAGGCAACTGGAAAGTGAAGCTTTAGATGCTTGGGACTGGCCTGATCTAGAAAAGGCCATCCCAAACTGGAAGGATGCTATTCCAGACTGGCAGTGACTGGGAGCTGAACATTTTCACTGGTGAAAATTCCTTAGAGTGGATTTTTTCTCCCTAAGGAGGATTGCCAGCTTATTTCATCTGCCCCAGAAATTTTGTCAAAGGCTCGTTTTAAATTTTAGGGCTGGATGGCTGAATGCTGGCAATTGTCCCCGTTGCCTTTTAATTGCACTTTGAAACCATCTTTTTAAATTACCGTATTTTTTGCTCTATAAGACTCACTTTTTCCCTCCTAAAAAGGGGAAATGTGTGTGCGTCTTATGGAGTGAATGCAGGCTGCGCAGCTATCCCAGAAAGCCACAACGGCAAGAGGGATCGCTGCTTTCACTGCGCAGCAATCCCTCTTGCTGTTCTGGCTTCTGAGATTTAGAATATTTGTTTTGTTTTGTTTTCCTCCTCCAAAAACTAGGTGCGTCTTGTGGTCTGGTGCATCTTATAGAGCGAAAAATACGGCAATCCCCTCCCGAAGAGGGGCAGGTGGAAGGAAGCCTTCGACACCCGACTGCGGGAGGGCAGCCTCCACCAAACCCACCCACTCGGTTCCCATCAGCAAGGGACGGAGGACGCCACTTGTGTTTTTATTTCCTTAAATCAAGCCAGACGCCCTCCTGGAAAACGCTTCCAGCTGAGCCGGCTGCAATATTCCATTCGACACACTTGAAGGAATGAGGCATGCAATTACAGAGCCGTACCTCCTTTTTCAATTCACAGTTGATGGGTTTCTTTCAGACCTGCACAGACAAAACACAAAAACACAAAGAACCTCATAAGTATATATATATATAAGCAAAGCCTGCATGATTGAGCCAGTGGCCCATTTAGTCTAGCATTCTGTTCTTACAGTGGCCAACCAGAGGCCCCAACGGGAAAACCGCAAGCATTCATATAATTATCACTCATTGTGTTTATATTCCGCCTTTCTCCTAAGCTGGGATTCAAGGCGGCTCCTGACATTTAAAAACAACATTATAAAACGCAAAGTAAAGAATGCAAACGGGTTAAAAACAATAATTAAAACACACCAGGACACATTGAGAACCAGCAATTAAAAATACAGTTTGCCCCGACAGCAGCCCAGCGGTCAGCAATGTCTGCACCTTAGTCTCCAAAGGCCTTTCTGAAACAAAGAGGGAGCCAGGCTAACCTCTCTTGGGAGTGAATTGCTAGGATCATAGAGTTGGAGGGACCCCAAGGAATCTCCCTCCTTGTAATCATAGAGTTGGAAGGGACCCAAAGCACAGCCAGTGCCACAATACGGGAGCAGCCACAGAAAAGGCTCTGCCTAGGTCACCACCAGCTGTGCTTCGGATGTTGATGAGACTAAGGGAACTCAGCGAGACCGAGGGAAGATGCTCACCCAGGGATCTCAGCATCTGGGCAAGTTCATAATGGGAGATGTGATCTTTCAGGTAGCTTGGACACTTTGAATTGTGCCCAGAAACAGATCAGTAGCAAGTGAAGTCGTTTTAACAAGGGAGTGACATGTTCCCTTTGTCTGGCAACATTCAGCAGTCTGGAATTGCGGTCAACAACAGCAGCAGCAGCAGCAGCAGCAACAACAACAACATTTATACGCTGCCCATCTGACTGGGTTGTCCCTGGCCACTCTGGGTGGCTCTTAACAAAATATTAAAAACAAAATAAAACTACAGTGCTAGCCAGGTATTAACATGACGGGGACCCAAGTGGTCAATGCTTTTTTTATATAGTGCAGTGTGAAAGTTATAACTCCATTGAAGATGCTCAGTGCATGACCAGTAGTTTTCTTTCACCTACTCTGCCCCAAAGGTCTGACAAAGGCACTTGGACCACAGAATGAGGGTGGGGTTTGTCAGAGCAGCAACAAAATCCAACACACCTGCAAAACTCCCTCCCATGACCCTTTTCCAAACATCACAAGCCACACAACAGATGTGTGGTTGTTGCTTTTTAAAAAAGTAATAGAGGTGTTGGGCTCTTACACAAAAAGCAAAGAAGACTCTTGTGGCACCACAAATTTATCATGGCATAAAGCTCCCATGGACTCGAGCCTATGTCGTCAGATACCCGGTGCGAAATCTTAGGTGGCCGGTATCTAAAAGGAGAATATTGAAAGGTGGGAGTTCAATGGCAATGGAATGCAAAGATTACAGTTGGTGAAGATTACAGTTTAAATATAGTTTTGCTGCAACAGTTGCAGTTTGCACCTCAAGTGCCTCTCCTGATTCTGATGGGACAGAGAGATGGAGCCGACTGCGAACCATATATTGATGACACTTCACTCCAGACCTCCTGATGACAACTCCCAGATGTCAGACAGCAAAGGGGACAAAATGTGAGACCCTGTGGGAAACCATAGGACAATTCCTGTGGTGCCAACAATAGCTTCCCATCAATAGTCATCTTCAAATATCTCAAGGGCTGTCACATGGGAGATGGAGAAAGATTGTTTTCTGCAGACTCCTTTGGAAGGTGGTGGACTCTCCTTCCTTGGAGACTGTTAAGCAGAGGTTGGATGGCCATCTGTCATGTAAATTGCATCCAGCTGAGATCCCTGCATTGCAGGGGGTTGGACTAGATGACCCTTGAGGGTCCCTACAACTCTCTGATCTGCAGGGATGAGGTGGAACCAAAAGCATCCCACACGTTATTATTTTTTAATGCCGCAGTTCTTTCTTTTAAATCTAGCCGAGGACAGATTCCCCCGTCTTCCCAGCGTTGCATTTTGAAATCTCAATAAAAACCACACTGTAAAAAATAAAATAAAAATCCTCTGTTATGTGGCTCTTGTGATCTGGCCAATAAAAACACTCCCACACCCACAAAGGAAAAAACAGTGTGGGACGTGTGGCGCTGAATTGCAATGCAGCATCTAATTGCCACAGTAAAAAAATGTGTGCCATTACGATTCCATTTCGGAGACATGAAAGGAAGAGCAGCCCCTCCACAAAGCCGCCTGGAATCTTGCATAATTGCCGCTTCAGATTTTGAAGCCTCTCTTGACACAGCTCGTCTCAAGCCATCAAGCGTGAAGAGGGAGTGCCAGGGGCGCGTTGCGGCTGCGGCGGTTGTGATGACACAAGACGCAGGGAGCTACCGGCAGCTAGAACAGGCGTGCCAGCGCCTAACATCTGGGCTCATTAGCTACCAGACCAAATCCAAGGTGTTCCTCTTGGGAGCAGTTTACCTGTGAGATTGCTTCATCCTAGATGTGCCCACTTGATCTCTTCAATCAGTAGAACGGGCAGCCCAGGTGCCAAATCACATCTGTTTTGCATGTGCAAGAACTCATTTTTTGAGTGTGACAGTGCCTATACTTTGGAACTCCCTGCCTATTGATATCAGTGTATTCTTTTCAAGCCTATCCTGATGCTTAGAAACTTGACGTGAGTTTTAACCTGTTTCAGTATTTTAACTTTTTGTATGCTTTCGAGGTACAGCAGTAATTTTTTCTTGATTTGCCCGTTTTATCTTTTCGTAAACTGCTCTGAGGATTTGGGTTGGTTTTTTTAAAAAAAAACCATCAAGCATTGTATAAATGCTTATACATTTATTTATCCATAAATAAATGGACAGCAACAAAAGCAAGAGAGCCCATTGCTCTGCCTCCAGATTCCTGCGCTCAAGCGGGAAAAAGTTTGATATTTTTTAAAAACAATGTTTTTATTAGGAATTTTTAAAACAAATAACAAGTCTAGTCTAGCAAAAATATCAATCATATTGCAAAAAGATTCGCCACAATTGCAAAAAAAAAATATTGCATAGGAGCTGATAAGGTATTTTGGACACGGTTTGCGGAAGACTGCACAATAAAATCTTGCTGGGGGCCTGCAAAGTTTAGCAACTCCTGCAAAGTTGGCAGAAGTGATCTCATGCCCCATGAACATGTAAGCACCCTTTCCGAACTCCTCATTCCTCCTTCAGTTTCTAAAGGGAACCACCCCCCTTTCCTGCTCATAGCCTACTCCTGCTTTGCTAAAATGTGCAAAAGCGTTGCTCCAGTCGCCCATCGATATGCCCTCATCACCACCTGTTTGTGGACAACCCAGAGGCGTCTTGGGTTTTCTTGATCCCTCGACCAGAGTTTCCACTTTTAATAGTTGGGTTGTTTTACTGAGATTGTTTTATAGTGCGTTTTAATTACAGGTGATATAATGTTTGTGTAATTGGCGGCTTCACTGTGTAAACCACTCAGAAGCCTATTTGGGCATGAAACGATATATGAATTAAATTATCGTCATCATCTGGTTGGCAGCTGTGGGACAAAAGGCTACTGGCCTCAATAAGCCTTCTGTTCTGATTTGCAGATCTTTTGCCTTTTCCCCCTTGCTTAAATCAGCTGCACCAAAGGCTGGGGCAGGTCACAAGCTCCCAGTTATATACCCATTCGGATGTTTGTCAGAGCTTCTCGTTAAAAGCCATCAAGGGAAGCTGTGATTCACTTGTTAGGGATTGGAACTATATTTTGTTTCCTATACCAAAAGGAAGAAGAGAAAGCACATTGACCATCAACTCTCCATACCAAATCTCACTTTTAGATGCAGAGAGAGTCCTTTCCGTGCATCTCCAACTGCCATTCTCCACTTTAAAACAAAAACCGCTACGCTAAAATTAATCATCTTCGCGCTTGCCCTCGTCAGAAAGTTTCACACTGAAATTGTA
Organism: Podarcis siculus; assembly: GCA_034642415.1. Classification (NCBI taxonomy): domain Eukaryota; kingdom Metazoa; phylum Chordata; class Lepidosauria; order Squamata; family Lacertidae; genus Podarcis; species Podarcis siculus. Next base: position 1,039,441 of record JAXCMG010000046.1, on the reverse strand, counting down.
ACCACCTTTCTCTCCGCAAGAGGGCAGCCTTGCATGAGAAATTCACCCAAGTCCCATCTTGCAGTTCCTTTTATTGAAGGAATTTAGATCACAAGCCAGCCTTGCAATCATTGACCAGCTACCCACCCATTCAGCTGGCACAACAGAATGGCTACACACAGAATGGAAAGCTACCGGATCCAATCATCCAATCGCTTGCCTTCCTGCTCCACACAATGCCCTGGCCTTCCCTAAGCCGCAAATCCTTACACCAACAGAAGCTGGCCCAATAAGAGATAAGGCATCAAGATCTCCCAATGCTTCGGGGAAAGAGGATAAAAAAACGCTCATGCAATTTCTCACCATGCACAAGAGAAATCCAGACTCCTATAGGGAAATCATAGGACTGCGTCCACAATTTAAGAAGGATGTTGGCAAGCTGGAATGTGTGCAGAGGAGGGTGACCAAGATGATCAAGGGTCTGGAAACCAAGCCTGATGAGGAACGGTTGAAGGAGTTGAGGGATGAGGGAGTTGAGACTAAGAGGAGAAAAGATAGCCGCCTTCAAATATCTGAAGGGCTGCCACATAATAATAATAATAGTAATAATAATAATAATTTTTTATTTATACCCTGCCCTTCCTGGTTCAAAAACCGGGCTCAGGGCGGCTAACAACAAATTTAAAACACTTAATCATAAAAGCAGCATAAAATACAGTATAAAAACATGAATAGCAATAAAATTCAAAATTCAATTTAGGGGAAATAAGCATTAGATAATCCCCAGGGCTAGCTGGCTGAATTGATCCTACTTGGACCAGCGAGGAGACCAGGGGAGAATTAGCTGTGGGATCCCAGAGCAGGTGATCTTCATAAAAGGGAAGGGGGGGGAGAGAAGGGGAATAAAAGATCAGGCTAAGTTCAAATTGAAAGCCAGGTGGAATAGCTCTGTCTTACAGGCCCAATGGAAGGAAGTTAAATCCTGCAGGGCCCTGGTCTCCTGGGACAGAGCATTCCACCAGATCGGAGCCATCACGGAGAAGGCCCTGGCCCTGGTGGAGGATAGTCTGACTTCCTTAGGACCCGGGACCTCTAAACTATGGTTATTCGTGGACCTTAAGGTCCTCTGAGGGGCAGACCAGGAGAGGTGGTTCCGTAGATATGGAAGGTAGACCAGGAGCCAAACCAATGCATTCAAGTTACAAGTCAGGGGATTCCAATTAAACATTGGGAAGAGCTTTCTGAGACATTGGAATTCCTTCGAAGGTTGTGGACTCTCCTTCCTTGGAGGTTTTCAAGCAGAGGTTGCCTGGCCATCTGTCATGGATTCTCTGGCTGTGGTTCCTGCATTGCAGCAGGGGGTCAGACTAGATGACGCCTGGTGTCTCTTCCAACTCTGCCTTTAGACAGTATCTGGGAAGCAATTCCATCATCCCCAAACACCCTTCATTGTCCCCCTTTTTGAAGGCAGAATCACCTCTGCTGCATTTGGGTTCTTTTTCACAGAATTGGAAGGGACCCAAAGGGTCATTGGGTTCAAGGCCTTGTAGGGAAGGAATTTTTAACTGCATTCCGTACTGTTTCATTTCAGTTGCAACGCCCGCCCTTGCCAAAAAAAGGTGGTTTTTATTTTTAAAGTATATTTCTTATGCTTCAGCACCACCAATGCCTGGAAGCTTTTAATATAACATTTTTGAATTGTGTTAATTGTTTTGATGGATTTGCTGTCGCCGTTTGCTTTGTCTATATGCTGTTCGGCTTGATATTACAGGGGCTGCAATGTGTTGTTGTTCCTTAATGCTACTGTGATCCTTCTGAGCTCCCTTTTTGCCCAACATTTGTTGCTGTGAAAGCGAAAGCCAAAGCGAATCCGAAGGGACCCTCATATCCCTCGGAAGGAACCCAGCCACAGTTGTGAGGCTCTCCCCCCCCCCACCCCAGAAGCAGATCTGCAATGGCAAACAAGCTTCCCGAATGACAACTTATAGGCCCCTGCACAATGTGGCCATAGGAGTAGCAGGTGCTCTCATGTCTCTGCTCTCGGCTCGCCCAAGGCGATGCTCAAATCCTAAAGCTCTGGCAACCCGCCGGAAGTTAGGAAACTGATTTAAACAGAGCCATAGTGCTGGTCTGGCTAGCTCAGCATTTCCCACACTGACTGGCAGCATCTTCTCTCCAGGGTTTCAAGGCAGATATCCTACGGACGGAAGGAGACCTTCTGCCTGCTGCTCCGTCATTGAGCTATGGCTGTTCCAGCGTTAGAAACTCAGGTATATAAGCTAGGCGCCGAATGGCACCTTGAATCTAGATTGTGGTTGCCAACACAGAATGTCAGTTTGCCCAGGGGTTGGACTAAATGGCCTTTGGGATCCCCTAGACTGGTGACTGGGAGTGGCTGCCAGGACCACATAATACCGGTCCGGAGAGATCTGCATTGGCTTCCAGTACGTTTCTGAGCAAAATTCAAAGTATTGGTGCTGACCTTTAAAGCCCTGAATGGCCTTGGTCCTGTATACCTGAAGGAGCGTCTCCACCCCCATCGTTCAGCCAGGACCCTGAGATCCAGTACTGAGGGCCTTCTGGCAGTTCCCTCATTGCGAGAAGTGAGGTTACAGGGAACCAGAATGAGGGCCTTCTTGGTAGTGGCGCCCGCCCTGTGGAACGCCCTCCCTTCAGATGTGAAGGAAATAAGTAGCTATCTTCTCTTTAAAAGACATCTGAAGGCAGCCCTGTTTAGGGAAGTTTTTGATATTTAATGCTGTATTGTTTTTAACACTTGATTGGAAGCCGCCCAGAGTGGCTGGGGAAACTCAGCCAGATGGGCGGGGTATAAATAATAAATTATTATTATATTATGATTATTATTCCATTGCTACAATTCCACAATTCTTTGATATTGCGCTTGCTCTTACAATTTGCTTGCCCCAGTATGCAAGAAGAAGAAACACACACATAGTGGAAACAGAAACGGTATTAACTACAGAGTAAGGAAGAGGTTTTTAAACCTGGTGCCCAGAAATCTCCATGCGGTTGCAAATGGGACCTGCACGGGTAGCAAAACGCGCCGGGCGCCCGGCTAATTTCGAACACTGGCACTGTTCCTGGTGCTCATGCACTCTATGCAAGGCAATTGGACCCCAAACGGGAGTTCTGCAGCAAGCAGATTGATGCCGAAAGAGTTCTCGGAAGAGGGGAAATTTGGACGACACTGATCCTCGCCACAGCGTTTCTCGCAATGAGCAAAGATCGCTTGCTGGGTTTCCCCCCTCCTGGTGGAGGGACTTGAGAGGCCGCCCTCCTCTCACTTCCCAAGTCAGCCGTCCCTGTCTGCTGTCTAAGACAAGCGACCTGAGATTAGACAGCAGCAGCGAGAGGAAAATGGAGGTGGGGGCGAGGAGAATGGAGGCCAGCCACGGCTCTGAGCATCGAAACTCCTTAGTCAGTGCAGATCAAAGAGACTTTGATTCTGCCAGCTTCCTCCCCTCCTGTATTGTGCGCCTAAGAGGTTACCACACAGCATTTTGTTCCAAGCTCCTGCGTGATCCAGTTTCCTGCCAGAGCAGACACAAATGCTTCTAGGAAACACAATGGCAGAGAAAGGGGGCAGGTTTGCTAGCCTGTAACCAGGAAAACAAAAAGCCAGACACACACACACACGCGGTCTCCACTCAGAATTGCTGAAAGGAGAAGACTAGGGAGGTGGGAAGCCCTTTTTTGCGACGACTCAGGTAACGAGGCCTGCAACTTTGTACGATGTCCTCCTTCCTCCTCCTTCCTCCACTGTTCAAAGCGTTAGGAAGGTGAGGAGAGGCTGCTGGATTAGGCCAGCGGCCCCATCTCATCTACCATCTTGTTCTCGCAGCAGCCAGCCAGATGCCTGAAGGAACCCCGCAAGCAGGATTCGAACACAACACCCCTCTTGTGGCTTCCAGCAGCTGGCGTTCAGAATCATTTGCTGCCAGCTGTGGAGGGCAGAGCATTGCCATTGTGGCTAGTAGCCACCCTCCATGAATTTGTCTAGTCCTCTTTTAAAGCCACTCTTGTGGGAGGGAGTTCCGTAGGCTAACTTTTGTGCTTCATGAATAAGTCATTTCATCCGGCCCTCCAGAATCTTCCAACGTTCAGCATCATTAGAGGTCTACAAGTTCTAGGCTTAGTGTTAAAAGGGCGCCGTCTCTGGCAGCAATCACTGCCCCCTGTGGCAGTGAGTTCCACAGTTTAACTCTGCACCGGGTGAAGAAGGAGCTTCGTTCTAAAAACATCACAACCCTGCTCAGCGGTGGGGCACGTTTTACTAAATCCACGCTCTGCTTTTCAACTCAGCAGATCCACAAACCAGCTGACCATGAACACAAACAGTAATACAGAAAATTACAAATGAATGCTGGCCATGTATAACCGTTACGAGAAGGTTGCATGCAAGAAGATCTCAGGTTGAATTTCCAGCATTGTCAGTTAAAGCGATCTGAGCACAGGAACATAGGAACCCACTGACCCATTGAGCTCAGTACTGTCAGACCTGACTTGCAGCGGCTCTTCGTGGTTTCAGGCGGAGAATTTTCCCAGACCTACCCGGAGATGCTGAGGATTCGAAGCTGGGACATTCTGTTTGCAAAATGCACGCTCTGCTACTGAGCTATGGTGCTTCTTCCCACAAAGGTGCAGGCGACATAAGGTATACTTGAATCTAGCAGTAGATCTCCCTGCAAGGATTTCTGACTCAAGCCCATTCTCATGGGCCAAGGTGCTCACCCCTACAGAACAACAAACCCCTGTGTTGCAAAGTGAACACAACAAACAATACAAGCAACAAGAAGACCAGTATACTAGACAGCACTGCAATTCTTATTGCATAATATACATGATTTAGTCCAACAAAAACAAAACGCGTACACTTGTAAATTCTCTAATATATTTGTAACCAAATGAACACACGTCTGTCAATCTCTGAAAGTCCGTAGCAGTATAATAAGTCTACGGCTGAAACAAAGTAATAGATGCTATCCTGTGGGCTAAGCGGTAAAACTTTTCTTAGGTGTTCATGGTGCCGAAATAGTAAGTGAAGAACAACGTAGGATAGTGATCCCGGATAATCTGACTGTTTCACTGGAATCTTCTTCAGCACAAACCACAGATCAGAAAAATGCACAAGGAGCAGTGGTCATGAGAATATGTAGCCACTGCTCACCCTGACATGCCCAGCCTTCTTGCCAACACTCCCTCCTTTCTTCCTGCTCAGGGCACCCCATGTCCGCCCCCCCCCCTTATCACACAGGCTGCCTGACTCACACACTCTCTTCTTGTGCGCGAAATGTTTGAGTTGTTGCTGCTTTCCCAAAGGCCAATTCCCGTATGCAAGAAAATTAGTCTCCCCCTATACACACACAAATAAAAGATCTGATAAAAGGTCTGGAAACCAAGCCTGATGAGGAATGGTTGAGGGAGTTGGGTTTGTTTATCCGAGAAAAGGAGAGGGGATATGAGAGCCATCTTATAAGCAGGACCCAAACCAATGGATTCCAATGACAGGAGATTACAACTAAACTTCAGGAAGAACTTTCTGGTGGTAGTAACTGTTGGATTCTATGATTTCACAAGCACCCTCCTCCTCTGCCAGTTCGCAGGGATCAGCGATCCTCCCGGTTGGATTTCAACCAGGGATGGAGGCTCAAACTCAAATGTTCTGACAAACAGGATCAGCTATGGATCTGGGTTCGAATCCTGGGTGCCAGCTGGTCCTGGGGAAAGTATTATCACTATGTCACAGCTGCCAGCTGCAGAAGGGAAACCTCAGCAGAGATGCAGCAAAAGAGGATGAACTAAGGGTTAGAGTCCATGGGGACTTCCTTACAGATCAGGCAGGCTAGTTAATTAAAGAAGAAGAAGAAGAAGAGGAGGAGGAGGAGGAGGAGTTTGGATTCGATATCCCGCTTTATCAATACCCTAAGGAGTCTCAAAGCAGCTAACAATCTCCTTTTCCCTTCCTCCCCAACAAAAAACACTCTGTGAGGTGAGTGAGGCTGAGAGACTTCAGAGAAGTGTGACTGGCCCAAGGTCACCCAGCAGCTGCATGTGAAGGAGCGGGGAATCGAACCTGGTTCACCAGACTACAAGACCACTGCTCTTAACTACTACACCACGCTGGCTCTCATTTTATTCTGTAATCAATGGACACTGTGGGGCAGGGACCTGGGGGGAGACTAAGAGGCAAGGGGGAGGCAAGGGGGCACTAGAGGTGTAAACGATTGCCAGACCATCTTCAGAAGCAGCCCCAAATATAACACGTTGCCATAATCTAACCTAGAGGTTACAGGAGCGTAGACAACAGAAGTTTGGCAATCGTCGCCTAAAGGGTGCCTCATTGCCCATCCCTGGGCTCAACAAAGGGTTGGATCCTGACTTAAGTTATGCTTAAAGGAGAAATGAAATTGATTAGATTTCCCCTCAATTACAGTGGATCTGCTAACAAATTTACTGAGGTCTTCAGAAGAGGAGAATTTCTTAATGCCTCTGGTTTATTTGGGGCACTTGGCTTACAGACGCATAGCAGACCCTCCTGATATTTCACCTGTCCCTCCCCCAGAAAGGGAAAACAGTAGTAGCATTGCCACTGGGAATATTTTGATGGGGTGGGGACCTTGGACCCACATTGGGGCTATCACACAAAGTTATAAAGACCCCCGAGCAAATCGGAAGTTGACTATCTTAAATTTTCACTGTTGTTAATTTTGCATTGCGGTCATTTTATTGCTTTGTCTTTTAACGAAAACTGCTTTGAGGTTTTCTTTGCACTCAAGCAGTGTATAAATTTACTGAAATGGGCAAATAAAATCAAGCTTTGTGTTGGGTGGCTAAGTTTCGCGAGAATCGTTTGATGAATGAATCAAGAGGGCAGAAAATAAATCAGTAACCATAACATGCAAGAGGTTTTAATAATAATAATAATAATAATAATAATAATAATAAATGTTTTTATGCCCACAATGAGTAAGAGAACAGATTAGAAGTGGTGGAGGGGGACCTGCAAACAGAGAGTTTTTATATAACCTGCCACTGGGAGAGCGAGAGTGAAAACAGGACTCCGTGGCCGTAACCACTTCCCCAAAGCCATCTCTTTCTTCACCCCCCACCCGCTCCCTTGCCTCCCCAGTAACCACAAGCAATACTGACCCAAAAAACAAAGTGAAAGTTCGTGGGAGACGAAGGAGGAAGAGTAAACAAGCTTCTCGCACGCCGACCACCGTGCAAAAACCAGTGTTGCATTTCACTCCAGCCAGCTCAGACACTGCTAATAGGATTTCTTCCAGTGCAGAGCTAGCCTTTGCCAAGCCGGTGCCCTCCAGATGTTTCAGATAAAACACCTGGAGCGTGCTGGCTTGGCCAAGGACAACGCAGAGCCACCCTTGACGGGCCCAGTTCTGAACTGGCTCAGTACTTCTGAGTACATAGTTGGAGGGAGGTGGAAAGCATTGTTCAATTTCCCAAGGGTTCCTCTGCACACAGAGACTTCAGTGCAACATGAGCAACAAAAAAAAACCCAGCCTATCAAGCACACAGAAAGTCCATTCATTTCAATGGGAGAGCTAAGCACGCGTTTCCTGAAACTGAAATGGCTGAAATCCTAGGATCAGGTTTTTTCCTGATTGACTGGTATTTTGGTTTGTTTGTTTTTTAAAAAAAGTCAACTCTGATGTGCCCTGCTGGCTTTCCAGTTACCAGCACCCGATCTCCAAATTCAAGTTTCAAAACTGACCCCAGGCCCCCACCAATTAACAACCCCACTCACCTCTTCACACCTTTGCAGAACTCAAAAAGTTTTCTTAAAATTAAGCTACAGCTCTTGGCATCCTTTAGTTTGGGAAGCTGAAACTTGAGGCTCCATCCACTGTGTTGCGCAAACCCCATTGAAATGAGAAGTTGTGCAAGGCAAAACAGCGGGTGTTGACATATATGGGGAGACATACTCCAACGAGTAGTTCTCTTGCTGCTGCCCCCAAATCACTTGACTTCTGGTATCACAGATTTGTCAAATTGGATTACCCTCCAAGGTAATCTAGTCTACCGCCACACGGTATCTCTGATAGGTGGCCATCCAAGCTCTGCTTAAAAACCTCCAACGATGGAGAAACCACCAGCTATCTTTCCACTCTCAAACAGCTCCTACTCTCAAAAGTTCTTCCTGAGGTTTAGTTCGAATCTCACCTTCTTGCAATCTGAATCCATCGGTTTGAGCCCTACCCTCGGAGCAGGAGAAGACTAGCTTGTTCCTTTGCCGACCTTGCGCCCTCCGTAGATTGGACTACAACTCCCATCAACCTCCCACAGGGGCTGATGGGAGTTGTTGTCCAGTACCTGGAAGGCACCAGGTGGGCTTCGCCTAGGTTAAGGGGCCGTGCTTTGAGCCGGGAACCCACCGGTGCAAATAAAGCTACCGTTCTTCCAGAACCCTATGTGGAAGAGGGCACCAGGATGATGAAGGCCGATTTTAACCAAACCAGGTGATCTTTGCACAGCAGCCAAGAGTCATCAGAAGACCCAACACTCAGGCGATAAAGATGTATTTCCTTTTACAGCTTGTCTGACAAACTTCCCTGAGATGAAACAAAATAAAAAAATCCCTTCCAGTAGCACCTTAAGAGACTAACTAAATTTGTTATTGGTATCCGATTTGGAACCAAAGGTGATCCCAAGAGTTGATGGACCCTTTCCCTGGCGAAGTTCTGCACTTTCCCCCCTACCTATATGAGAAGACCTTCTACTTGAGAGTAGTTACCCATCCATTCAACTGGATAAATGTCAGTTATTGATGCAGTTTCTCTCTCTTTTCAAACAGATTGCCTCAATTTACTCTGAAGCAAGCTTGGACACCCCCCCCCTCTAAGGGTTGAAGGCAGACTGTAGTTTGTATTCCTCCTTTAAATCTCTCCCTGCGGCGTTGCAAACAATAATTAAAACATTTTTTTAAAAAAACAAACAAACCTCTGCTCAAGCCTCTCTTTGTATTTTGATTTGATGGAAGTGGAAAAACACAAGCCTTGTGCTAGATGGTAAGGAGGTTTCTCCCACTGCCAAACTCTAGTGTGTCAAACCCTGGAGCTTCCTGGTTTGATTTTAAGACCCAGGAGTGAGGAACCTGCAGTTTTTCAGATGATGCTGGACTCCACCACCTGCCTGTCAGTCAGCCTGAGGATGGCCAACGACCATGAGGAGAGGCCAGTGACCATCTAGACGGCCACAGGTTCCCCGTTCCTATTTTAGACCCTGCAAAACTCCTTTCTATTGCTCATATACACAGTTTAAATGTGGGGCAGAATCACACGTAAGAACATAAGGAGAGCCTGTCTGGATCAGGCCTACGACCCATCGAATCCAGTATCCTGTTCTCACAGTGGCCAACCAGATGTCTTTCTGGGGATACCCACAAGCAGGATCTGAGCACAAGAGCAACCCTCTCCCCTTCTGTGTCTCCAGAAACTGACATACAGGCGCCCATATTCAGACTTCCTGCTCTGCCCGTGTTTTTGAGGCCTCAGTTTCCCCATCTACAAAATGGGCATGGGGTTATTTTAAACTCATGTTTTAAATTTTGATATAGCCCTACATTTGAGGGTCACGGGGCAGGTTTGCTGGTGGACAGAGACTATTCAAAGCCCAAAACAAAACTCCGCAAACAAACCCTAGGCCTTTTGTGAAAGCTGGGCAAATGCTGTTTTATATAAGAGGCAGCACCTCACCCACAGCACAAGGGCAAACCCCAACAGCGTTCTCTACATTTCACAGCACCCACAACGGAGGTTATTTTGCAATGCGGTACGCACACCCCACAGATTTGCCAAATAGGGGGCAGGTTGGGGGGGAGGGGAGAGCGATCCTGCTCCGCTATTCCACATTTAACCACCAGAGGTCAATCTTACCCCACACACAAACATACCGATTTAAATCAGAAGTCTCTCTCCCCCCCATTCCAACTCACAACAAAGTTTTCCCACCCCCCCACTCCGGAGGAGAAGACACACCTAAACACACTCTGTCATGCGAAGGACGGGGAAATCCTCGATTATTATTATTTTTTAATAAAGAGGTTGGATTTCTAACAACTTTCCCTTACACCTGGATAACTTTGTCCCCAAGAGAACATGATTCCCCCATCTCGCCCCCCCTACTTCAGCTTCCCCCACCCGTAAATATAGACCCCTTTATTCTAAGGAAGCGCTTTAAGAAATTTACAAAAAGTGCTGGAGGGGAAGAGAGCGAGGATTGAACTCTCGGAGTTGGCTGCGCTCGATCTCCTTTCGCCTTGGCCGTTCCTTAAGCAAACAAACAAGACTTCGCCGCCTTCTCCACGGCCCCGCTCTCGCCCTCCAAAGCATTTTAATTTGGGGAGGGGGTACCCAAACAAACAGGCACCCCTGACTCGTGGGTCTTTGGCTCAGCAGAGGGGGCAGTTAGTTGCCCTGGTCTTTAGGGCTTTGGAGAGGGCTCCCCACCCCCAACCTTGTCCAAACCCAGATCCTAAATTTTGCCTCTTTCTCTGCAGGGATTAAGGAGATCAGTTTACAGACGGGTAAGTGTTAATAAATGCGTCTCCTTCCCCGCTATTAATTCCTGTGCTCCCTTCCAGGAACGCTTCTTCAAGCGTCTGGGTCTGTTTGTTTTTTAAAGGGACCGTCTGGGCCATTCTGGAGAGATAGGGGAAGCCTGGAGCAACCAGCGAGGCTTAACTGCGCGGTAACTGCCCCACTTCCATAGTCAAGGGGTAGAGAAAGCTGGGGTCTCCCATCTCCCCACACCTATTTGAAGGCTTAATGTCTAGGGGAGCGGAGTGGCAAAATTTGGCTAGCATGGAATTGGCGAAGGGGTCTGTTATTCCGGGGTAGGTGACTCCAGAATAAGAGAGCAAAAAGACCCCCCCCAAAAAAAAAAAACCGCATTCCAGGCTTGCCTGATCTTACCATCACCAATCCTAACGTCCAGCAATAACATCTATAGATTAAATTCTAGTGTTCCCCATATCTATTACAGTATATTACATATATCTTTCAAATGCACTGGGGTTTTTTTTCTTCTTCTAAAAATTGGGCTCGTGTTTCGGAAACCAGACTTTCCTACATCCTTCAGAGAGGCTCGTTTTTTAATTGTTTCTTGAAAATAAAGTCGCCACATTTGCTATCTGGCGGGGGGGGGGGGCAGAGAAGAAGAGAAAACAGGGATTAATATTAATCCAACAGCCACCTCCACCAGGCAGACTCTGTTTTCATGGCACAGCTTCTGTTCCCAGGCTCAGCTGGCTGCCTTTCTCTCCCCCCCGCCACCGTCCCCACGCACACACACGCCGGGGAGCCTGGAAACATTCGCGCCAGCAGGACCCGACGCGCGCCAGCCGAGATCGAACGCAGATGGAGTCTCCTCGGGGCCGGGACCTGCCTCTTTTTCGCTCAGGAAAAACACAACAACCCGGCGGATATAAATAAACAAGAGGGTCTGCCCCCTAACTTTTTCTATTCACCCCGCCCTACCCAAATATAACCCACCCTGGAGAATTCTGCTGCGTGATAAAAGTCCTCCGGCATCGCCAAAGTCTCCAAGATGAAGGATTGATTTCGCCTTTCCTAATATTTTTCAAAGACACGAGTCCCCCATATATTCATCGCTCCCCATATTTTTAAAGAGAGAAACGAAACGCATCGTGGCAAATATTTTTTTCTGCAGCTCCATTTTAATATATATATATATTATTTATATATATATACTGTACATGCACACGTGAAATTGCGATGCGGGGGTAGAGATGTTGGGAACTGCCTGCCTCTCTGGGTTTGCGGCAGAGGCTGCCGGCGGAACCAGACAGGTTCCCCCCCCTGTTTTTTTTCTGGGGCTGTTACGGGAGGGAATCACCGTCCTACTTTGGGCTCATGCGCGCATCTTGCGCGCCGGGCCAGGGACCTCCGCCTCCCGCGCTCCTCCGCCCGCCTTTGGAAGAGCCCCGGCGCTCTCCGGCTTCGCGCGCGGCGCTCCGGCGTCGGCTACCCGGGCCGCGCCGGATGACAGCCGGCCGAGGAGGAGGAGGAAGGAGAGAGGAGGAGGCCGGCCCGGCCATTGGGAGGCGAGTGGCAGGCACGCAGCCCCGGCCGCCGCAGAAATACACACAGAGCGAGGCCAGAGAGGCGCCCCCCTCCCTCTCCGGCCCCGATCCCGGGAGACGCGCCGCGGCAGGTGCCCAAAAGCCTCGGGACCCGGCCGATCTCTTTGGGGGGCGAGTTGCCCGGCCATAAGTCAGTCTTTTTGTCTGCCCCCGAGAAAAGACCAAAAGGGAATTTTGGGGGTGCGTGTTTTCTGTCCTCTGCATGTTTCCTCGGGAGTAAGCCCCGTTGGGGAAACCCCTTCACCCCGGCGCGCAATCCTATATATACACGCTTTGGTGGGTTTCGGAGCGCCAGCCGGTTGCATGTTTACTTGTGCTTGTTTATTTATATTTGGGTCGCCCGGTGGAACAAACAAACAACCGTCCCCTCCTCCTCCTCCGCTTCTTTCCCTTCCCCGGCTGCCCTTGTGCGCTTCGCCCGCCCGCGCTCACGCGAGGCCCCGGTCGGTGGAGCGGCGCCAGGCGAGCTGGAGTTATCGAGCGCCCGAAAGGAAAGAGACTAGAGGGGGGAGAAGGAAAAGACAAAACACGTTTCGGGAGACCCAGTTTTGCAAAGTGATGGAAAAGGAAAATAAAAATCAGAGGGTGGGGGAAAAATGCCTCCATGGCCAAAAAATATTAAGACCCGGTCACGATGGGACAAACACGAGCAAAGGCGGCCGCCGGCTCTGTGCATGGAAAGGACTCGGGGGAAAGAGGTGCCCCGCTCGGCTCGCTCGGTCAGCACAGCCACCAGCTTCGCCCAGAGCTCTCTGACGCTCTCCCTCCCTCCCAGCTTCCTTCCACGGGCAGCCCTTCCAAAAAAACAGCCCAGGAAACACGCGATCCCAACACAACAGCCACGATCCTCGGCAAAACGCCCCGCGCCTCCTCGCCTTTCCAAAATGAAACTGACAAGCGTCAAAACAGCCACCCTCTCTGCTCCCTGCAAGCAGAAATTGACCAGCTCAGGAGAGGCAGGCAGGCAGGCAGGCAGGCAGCAAACCCCGCCGGGGAGACTGACAAGGCTTAAGAGCCAAGCATGGCTTCCCCCCCCCCTTCCTGGTGGCTCTGGGCGACTGGAGAGCAGGGGGAGCCCTCTGCGCGCCCGCCCGCCTGCCTTCCACCTGCCGCGCCAGGGAGAAGGAAAGAGAGGGGGGGGGACACACATACAACGCGAGAAACAGACCCCCCTTTGCAAAAGCACCGGCGCCGAACGGGACCAGAGCCTTCCCCCCCACCTCCAGCCACCTCCCCCTCCTCGCTCAAGAAAGCCCCCGATTTCCAGGCAACAAAAAAAGGTGGCAATGGGATGGATGGAAATGAAAGAGGCGCAGCGCGCAACGGAGCCCTGGCACCGCCGCCGCCAGCATCTTGGCTGCGTTGCTATTGTTACTGCTCTCAATATTATTATGGTTATTATTCTGGTTATTATTAATCCTCCTCATCCAAAGAGGCACGGCGCAGGCAGCAGCAGCAGCAGCCCGGACAGCGGCAGCAATGCAAAGCAGCGAGCGAGAGCGAATCACCTGGTCTCCGCGCTTTCCTAGAAACTCCTTGCATCACCACTTCTAAGAACCCCAGTTCTAAGAATCAACACAGCTCAATTCTCGGAATTTGAGCGGCAGGCGCTACCATCGCAGGCAGCCCGGGGAGGATCCCGGGGAAGGGCTTTCTGCCAGGAGGGGCCAAAGGGGGCCCGGAACCCACCCGGGAACACCCCCGAGCTTGTAGAGAGAATATTGGAAAGGGTCTCCAAGGGGACCCCCGGGAAAAAGCTTGCGGGAAGGGGCCAGGAGGGAGGTGCGGGCCCCGGGCCCCCCCGTCGCCAATGGTAGGCTCCTCTCTGGCAGTCACGTGGGGACCTTGCCTACCGTGACGTCAGGGATCGGCCTCAATACAATGTTGCAGAGTTCTATTCGCTTTCCACCCCCCTCCTCCCTCCCGCCCGCCTCCCCCCGCTGGAATTCTGAGAACTAATTTGCTTGGCGGTGACATAAGAGAAATCCGGGGATCCGGGGCGAATTCCATTTCGCAGCTTCGGTTCCCCCCCCCCCCCCCCCCCCATCTCTTTAAGGGGGGGAAAAAAAAAAAGCTTTAAACCCCCCCCCCCCCTCGTTCCAAAGGCTTTTGCATTTGCTTTTCAGGTCCTAAGCAGAGAGAGAGAGGGAGAGAGACCCAAAACATGGTGATAATAATATGCAGCTTTTGATGAAAGGGGGGGTTGCTTTGACTTTTTGCTTTCTCTCTCTCTCTCTCTCTCTCTCTCCCCCCGCCGCCAGCAATATTCAGTAGGAAAGGGGAGAAAAAGAAACGAGAGCAGGAGGAGGGCAAAGAGAAATCCTCGTTGCGCCGCAGGCGCTGGTGAGGGTGAAGAATTGGAGTAAGGTTCGTATTTTTAAAAAACTGAAAAAGGAAGAAGGGGGGGGGGAAACGACCCAGACCTGCAGTTTTTCGGGCTGAGAGCGAGGAAGGAGGAGAAGAAGCCCGTTCAGAAATAAGAGACTTTTGTTTTGTTTTTCTTCTTTGCTTTACTGGGGAATTTTGTGTCTGTTTGTACGTGCAAATACCTTGCCTTTAAAAAAAAATTATCGACAGTGCGTTTGTGGAACGTTCCTTTCAAGAGAGACCTGGGACTTGCTTTTTGCTTTTTTGGAAAACATCTCCTCTGGGCTCTTGTGATTTCAGAGAAGGGGGAGGATTCGCTGCTGGAGAAACAAGGTCGCGGTTTGTTTGTGGATTCTTGTTTTTGTTTTTCCGTTCTAGATACTTTTTCTAGAAGTTTTTCAGTTTTGTGGGGTTCCCTCTCCGTTTCAACTGGCTCTTCTATAAATCGAGGACTCTTGATCAAACTCAATTTGCTGGGAGGACTCACTCGGCTTATCTTTCTGAAGGATTCTGGCGTGGTGGTTCGGTTCTGGGACGCTTCACTTTTCCCCCTTTCCCCTGTTCAGATTGTGGGTCTTCAGGGGCTCCCAAATGGACCAGCTCCTTTCCTCTGTTGTAGTGGGGAAGGCAAGAGGGAAAGTTGCAGAAGCAGCCCACTTTGCTTATGGTGGAACCGCAAGCGGGCCTTGCAGCACCCACGCCTGGGTTGCAGCTGTGGGGTGGGCAGCTGGGTGACGGGGGAGGGGAGATCCAGACCCCCTTGTGCCCTGCAGGCTGGGTCATAGCAGATCTCTGGCTTTGAAGGGGAGTTGTGTGTGTTGGGGGGGGGGGTTGCATCTGGAGCAAATGTAAAATGAAACCAGGGTTTGGGAATCCCTGGCTGTCAAAACAGTTTTCTGCCTCGAAAGCTTGTCCTTGATTAGAAATGAGAGCAGTTTAATGCGGATCGTTCTGCGTGCTCCAGAGTCTCTGCAAAGCTTTTATTTTAAAGTTGTAGATTGAAAATTATTGCTAGGAATTTTTTTGGGGGGGGGGATTATTTGTTCGCTTTGTAGCATTTCAGAACTGCCTGTGTGTTTGTGTGAAAAGGCCTCCCTTCTTTTTAACTGTTGAAGGAGACTTTAGACCTGGAAACATGTGTGGCCTGTTGGGTTTTATCAAGCTAAATAGATTGTAAATATATATATGTATCTCTGCATGGCCTGGGAGGGGGCACGGAGGGGGAAGACGGTTTGCCAAAACTTTGAGGATCAAAGGTGTTGTTCTTGTTTTGGAACTTATGACGATGCAGATGTCTTTCCGACTTTCACTGTATCAGGGCCTAACCAGCATGCCGTCCTATCAAGCGGAGTTCTCAATTATTTGTTTATTTAATGATAATAAACCTCTAATTGTTATGAGATTGTGGGAGGATCTATAAATAGCTCAGTGACTCTTTCTCTCTTAAACTCTCCCCCCCCCTTTGACAGAAGGGGGAGGGGAAGAGAATCAAGGAAGCTCGATAAACTATGAATGGGAATTTGTTTACAACAATCTCTCCAAGTTTGAATCACAGCACAGTCACACTGGCTAATCAAATTGCTTAGGGAAACTGATTAAATGACATGCAAATTGTTTGAAACACTCAGCTGTAACTTCAGTGTGTGTGTTTAATTCTCAGTATAAATATTGCATAGATCCTCTCAGATCTTTGAGAAAGGAAGAAATATGCATGATTTTGGGGTTATGCATCTTCCATTAATGTCTTGCAGAGAATTCAGACTCTGAATGCAGTTTAAGAAAAACTGCAATTCAGGAACATGGATTTATCTCATTTTGTAGATTGCAGAGCAAAGGGCACAATGTTTTGGTGGATGTCTGCAAATAGAGCCATAAATCAGAGGGACGATTTGTCCTTGCATTTGTTTGCTTGTGTGCAGATAGATAACAACTATAGTTACAAGTCATTATTTTCCTGAAAATAAAAATCTATATTTTCCTGAAATTTAAATCTCTCGAGTTTGAGGCAGTGAATGGGCTGTTCGAACGGTTTGACATTGACCACCTTAATGCTTTAGCACAATCGCAGTTTGAAGGGGGAGACAAAATTCCTATTGTGTTTCCTTGGAGTATGAAAACTCGTTCCAAATTCATTATTGCGAACCACGCTCCCACCCACTAGATGACAGGATGTCAGCCAATACAGAGCCAAAAAGAATATAAATGCATATGTGTGTTGCAAATAATGGACCAAACTGGCTGAAATTATTTACTTGGATGTCTGCCTGCGGCCCCAAGTAAAATGGACCTCAAGGCTTTGAGTGCACCTCCTATTTGCGCTCCTCCCTGTGTGCCATCGTCTGCCCGCAGCCTAATATTTCCTCCCTATAGGCTGATTTTAAGTGGGGAAGAAATGTATTATTCTTCAAAGCCATTCCCCTTCAGAGGTCAGAGGGTAGTGTTCCTAAAGTAGCCAGAGGGGGCACTGCAGAGTAGGAGGAAGAAGCCATGCATTGCCCTAGCAAATTCCCAGCTGGGTTTCAAGCGCTGTTCTCAAGGGACCGGCTTCCTCCCTCTGCCCACCCCCCAAGCCCATCAACCCTGCAAAGCGAGCGTCTTTTAGCAAGTGCACACAAACACACACATTGCACCTGCTTCCATATTTTTAAAGCCTCGGTAGAGAGGCCCCGAGAAAAGGATCTGGGTAGGAAACAGCTGTTTGTTTATTTGCAATAGCCCCTCTGTGCAAAAGAGAAAAGAATGGGGAGGAATATCTGATTTTGCCATTTTCCCCATCACTTGCTTTGAAGTCCCAGTGTTTGCAAATATCCCTGCAAGGTGTCATCTCCATAAGTATCTGTCAGGGATGCTTTAGCTGAGATTCCTGCATTGCATTGGGGCTGGACTAGATGACTCTTAGGGTCCCTTCCATCTGTACGGTTCTATGATTCTAAGTATCTGGGAGGGTCCCCATCTCTGTTACACCCCATTCCCCACTTGGAAAGCGGAACCTGCCGTTTTTAATATGGGAATGGCGAGACTGAATGCCGTCACACAGTTGCCTGCGAGGGGGAATTGTCTTGCCGAGATGAACAACACTGAGAACCCTGGAAAGGCACAATATAAATGCAAAGGAAAGTGTATATGGGGTAAAAAGGTATAGACGGGGGCCTTGATCGATAGGTGACTATGGAATTCGACCACCCACCATGCATACAGGAGATGAGGGAGAAATTCAGTTCGGTTTTGCATTTAAAGGCAAACCGACCTAATTCACACTTTCTGTGAATAATAAGCAAACCGAAAAGTGGAAGAATCCTTCGAAATTTGCACTTTCCTGAATTTTGCAAGGCAGTTCTACAGCCGGGTAATGTGTATGGAAATGCATATCCTGGGGCAAAGTATGCATTAAAGGCATACATTACTGGTTTTCTTCTTTCTTAAAGAAACCGCAACAATCTTTTCAATAGTAGCAAAAGAGAAAAATCATGGACAACTCTGGCACAATGCAATGCAACAGAATTACATACAATATTAAGTTTGCTATACACCTGAAAGCCCAAACTAAGTCACTAATATTTTCAAATAAAACTGCCATGAAGATGACTGAATCACTGGAGGCTCTCTAAACTCACCTCCACCATTAATAAACTTTAAGAAGGGATATTATTCTTTATCAAACAAGCTGAGTTCAGTCTCCCCTTGAATTACTCAGCAGTGGTTAAGATGTTTCAAGAGATGTTTCGATGCTTTGAGAGAGCTATACCTCATGCATTGTTATAGCACATCTCTTTTACATTATATTGTAAATTACCCTGTGATCTTCAGATGAAGGGCAGTATAGAAAGTTAATTAATTAATTAATTAATTAATTTTTGCATTTGCCCTTTAGTTTTCCAATCCTTGTCTCACAGAAGTGCCTGAGTCTTACGTGATGCTGAAGGCTGTATAGGAGGGAAATGTTTTTGCAAAAAAATATGTTTATTAGGCAGATCCACATGCAAAATTGTGTATATTAGGAGATATTTGCAGTAGCGATGAATTTTTATGAAAACTTTGAAAAGTGTTTTTTTTAAAAAAATAAAAACTGATATGGAAAAGTGAACTGAATTTAACATTGGCAAAAAATGAGAAACTGAAAGAAACTGAAACTGACCATTTTGGCCCCCCCACCTCTCCTGAAATATAATCAATAAGGTCCCTTATATTTTTAAATCTTGGTTCTGTCTCCAGCTGCTTCATCTATATATTTTCATCCAGCTCTCCCTGTGGATCCTGCCCTCTCCATCAGTTTTGCTTCATGCAGCCAGGGAGGGAGTTTAGCTTTCACCCCAGGACCCTGCCGGATAAGTCACTGATTTTCCCATATAAGTGAATGGAGGGGCTTTTGTTTCATCTGAGAGCAATCGGGAGAGAATGGGGTGGAGGACATCCACTGTGGCCAGCGGGGATAGGTTGGCCCTGCGTGCAGGAAAAAACCCACAACAACAACAACAACATCAACAAGTGGGCATCTGCTTTGCATTTGGGTTGGAGCTGCTATTTCTGATCGGGGGGTGGAAATTAAAAAGGGCATATTTGAGCCTTGGCTCCCCAGCCAAATGGCTCATTCCTGCCTGCCCACTCCCTGGCCTCGCATTCGGAGAAGTTAGCCTGCCGTTTCCCTTCCTGGAAAAGCTCTGTGCAGGGATGGCGTGCTGCACAAAACATTTTAGCCATTTAATTGTCGTGCTCTTAAGCGACCGTTCGATGAGCAGTTAGGTTAGAATGCACATTGCAGGACCCCCGCAAGCACCCTCAAAATAACCCTCCTCCCCAAAGCTTTACTGATCCAGCAAATGACTTAAGCGCAGGAGCGTTCGATGATGCCGTTGAGACGTGAGCATGTTTACTTGGAAGTAAATCCCAATGATTTCAACATGCCTTAGAGGAGCTTAGCCGGAGTGCTGCTTCTCAGAGCAGATTTACACTCAAATTCATCCCTTTAAATAAGCTGACATCCTGTCACTAAACTTGTTTTTTTCGATTGGAGGAATTAAGCAAATGAAGTGTCCTCTGAAGGATGGTGCCTAAATCACCAAAAAGGCACAGATATTTTGTAACGAGGGCCCTGTCACGGGATCTTTTCCTAAGGGGACTGAAGCACAGATTATGAAATACACATTTTAAAGTCACGATTGATTCTTACGGAACAATTCTGTTATGCTTTTGCAACTGCAAATAATTTCTATTTTGATACAGTGGTACCTCGGGATACAGACGTTTCAGGTTACAGACTCCGCTAACCCAGAAATAGTACCTTGGGTTAAGAACTTTGCTTCAGGATGAGAACAGAAATCGCACAGCAGCAGTGGGAGGCCCCATTAGCTAAAGTGTTACCTCGGATTAAGAACAGTTTCAGGTTAAGAACGGACCTCCAGAACGAATTAAGTTCTTAACCTGAGGTACCACTGTACCTTCTCTTGTTTCCCCTCACCCAAATTGTATGGTTCAGAGGGAGCAGAACTTTAGCTTGATGATTTCCGGGCGAATAACTGATGCAGTCCATTTTGCATGCCACAGTGCCCCCCAAAACTGAGAGCAGGGACACTGGAGGGGCAAACAAGAGAAACCATGCAACTGTCTAGAACTCAAAAGAAGTGTTTGCAAATCTCCAAACTTCAATCAAGTCCCAAATTGGAATCTCCGGCATTAGAAATCTGAATGTGAAGCTTTTCAAAATTGGAAACCCTAGCCTTGTGGGTGTCTTGCCGATTGCACTGGCAGACATGAAATGTGAAATCCCGTAAGCTGTCAGCTGTCAAGTGCTAAATGCTGGGCCATGCCCTCCTAGCAAACAGCATTGCTTGTCAGCTATCAAACAGTGTCGACTGGCAGTCATCAAAAGGTTTGGGATCAAATAATCACGAGGCTGGTTTCGATGCAAGTTAAGAAATATTTGGTGAATATTGCTTGGCAAATATTCGAGCATTCAGGGAAGAGTTAGCAGCTGTTTTGTTCGGGCTGCACTTTTGGAAACGGCAAGCCTGTTTTGGCTCTACGGCCGTCCCAAACCCGACGAAGGCTGTTCAGTGATCTCACAGTCCAAGAGGAACTGGCCTTAGATAGGGTGATCTCCAAGACCCTGAAGGAAAGCTGCCGAATTTATTCCTCGGTTTTCTTCCTGGTTCTTCACCACATGGTTTAAGGGCAGGAGCAACAATAGAATAATGTGCAGTTCTAGGGAGCAGAACGAGTCCAGTTCCAAAAGAAAGTGAAGCCCTTCCAAATGGAGCAGGACAGCTGACGGGAAATTAAACCGGTTGCATGTTTGTGTTGTGTTGACTGCTGTCCTGTCCTTGGTTGTGACGGTTGTGCACCTTTCCCTCTCTGAGGTGGAGGCCTGATAGCAGGGCCCACGGGGTAACATGACAGCTGTCATTACATGCCATCAACCCTACCTTCCGTGGCAGGACATAATGGAACTTGCAATATGTTTCTTCTTCTTTTTCTCCTTCCTATTTTCAAAATTAACCCCCACCTACGTTCCTCACTCTTTCCCCCCACGAAAACGAGAGAAGAATGCGTATTTTAATAACCCAATTACATCTTCAACTGCAACAATTTTAGGGAGGGGAAGCATTAACCTATTCAGGGAACACGGGCTCATAAACGAGCTTGATAAGTTGCCCTGTAACACATCTCCACTGTGGTTTATAGACCCTCAAAGTGATTTATGTGATGCACAGAGGGAAAGTAGATTTTCATCTCTTTCAGACCACAAAAAATATTTATGGGAAATTATCTCTGGAATTTTAATCCATGCATTTTAAAAAATTTTAAAACTTTGATTTATATCCCACCTTTAGAAGCCAAGGCAATTTACAAGGGGTTCCCCGGAAGTCTCCCACCTGGATTATGGCAAGAAGACATGTTTAGCATCTGCAGTGAGGTAGCCTCATGAGTTTTCAGATTATTATTACTATTATTATTATTTCTGCGGATACTCAAAGGTATGCAGTACTGGCACCATTATATCTGGAAGAAAAGCACTGGTTAAAAATGTGGCACTTACTGTAACGACTTCATGAAGAGTACCAGTACCATTTTTTCTAGAAGAAAAGCACTGGCGATTATTATCCAAAGATATATAACAAGGAATGTGTGTGCATATGTGAAACCGATAGTCATTCCTGACTGATTAACCCAGATTAAGAACAGAGTGGGCATATTCCATGCATATTATCTGGTGGATATAAAACCCATCTGCCTTTGTCCTTGCACTGGTGAATATTATGGGCTACATTTTAATGGTCTCAGGTTTTTTTTTATTAAATTGAACGTTTCCTCTTTTTCTTCTTCTCATGAGCCCACAAAATGCAAACAAGGGCATCCACCTTTGTTATTCCCCTTCATCCCTTGATATGTCAAAACAGTGTAACTATTGCACTGCTAGCTTTGTACGAGCTGCCTCTTGAGCATTCTAGCCAAAATGTGGATTGTTTGCACATTAGGGAGGACTGTATTGCCTGCTATTTGTCCAGTTAGTGAGCACTTCAGCCTTATGTTGCAATCGATCTAGCCTTCTTCTTTTTCCTCCTCCTCTTTTTCTTCTTTTAAAAAAGTTTGGGGCTGGGTGGCGGCTTTCTGTACAGCCCCTGTGCTATTTCCAGGTCTGACATATAATTTTCTCCTGCTACTACCTTTCTTATTTGTTTGTTCCCAAGCGTCAGTATAATTCACAGCAGACTGCATGAGGTGTCCCAAGATCTTATCTCCCTGATGTTCAGTTTTTAACTGCCTGCTTGCCTGCTTGCTTAATGTACATAAACATCACATGGCCGTATGATTTTTATTTTTTTAATATTATGTGTCTTCTGGTTTTATAGCATCAGCAATACATGTAACCAGGCTGCTAGGGTTTGCTTTTCTGCTCCTTGCCTGGACTACAGATGCACTTAAATAATTAGCTGAGAGCAAGCCTCCAATTGATCTCCAAAACAGCATTCTAGTCTATAATACCAGTGACGGCAGAATTGTTTTGAGCTGGGTGATGCACTAAAGCTGAACTTTTGCAAAAGCATCATAATGTGTTCCTTCGTATGATGCAGCCCAAACTTTTCCAGGCCCCTTGTTCCCATAAGCTCATCCCCCGTGCCCCTTACCCAGCGCTATAAAAGGCATTATTCAGAATAGCAACGGACATAAATCTGACATCAAGAATCACAAGACAGAGAAACCAGTAGGAGAACACTTCAATCTCCCAGGACATTCTATACAAGATCTCAAAGTAGCTGTTTTACTACAAAGGAATTTCAGAAATAGACTGGAAAGAGAAGCTGCTGAATTGCAACTCATTACCAAACTTAAAACCATGGAGAGACCTGGTCTGAACAAAGACATTGGATTCTTATCTCATTATACATGACAAAGCCATTTTTCACCTTCTCACCCCTTGCTTTTTCCTGTAAGACCTATTGCAGTCGTTAAGAGTCGTCAACAGGCTCATCACAGCTATCTGCCAATCACCCATTCCCACCACCCTTCTGAGTAATACCCCTCCCCACCTTCTCACTATATAGAAGGATCTGGCAACTTCTGTTTCAGTGTATCTGAAGAAGTGTGCATGCACACGAAAGCTCATACCTAGAACTAACTTAGTTGGTCTTTAAGGTGCTACTGGAAGGAAATTTTTTTTTTTGTTTTCAGAATAGCAGTTTGCACAACTCACTAAGCAATACAATTCAAAAACAGTAACAATTAATTGCACGGTTATCCAAAATCCAATTAAAACTAATTTGTTTAATTCAACAAAATTGATGATCCAACTTTTCTGATAGTCATTTATACCTCCGGGACCGCCCCCCCTTGCCTCTTAACATCACCCCCCCCCCCGCAAGTGGTACCGCCCAATTTGGTAAGCAGTGTTTTAGATCATTTAAATGAGTGGACTGGCTGATTTAGATACATCCATCATTGCTTAACCTGGTGCTGAGTGTCTGAAGCTGGGATAGAGAAGATCTGTACACCTTCAGAGCTTCTTGCAGGGATGCAAATGTTCCCACCCCAGATCCTATAGCCCTTGGGCAGGGGACAGACCTTAGGATCACTGCAGGGGACAACCTGGGTGCTGAATTTAGGACTTAATACATGTAGAACTTTGCATCTCCAAACAGAACCCTTCCTATGAGCAGACCCAGGGCCAGATTTAGGTTTGATGACGCCCTCACCTACTGAAGGTAATGGGGTCCTTTCTATGTCCAGCTGTCCTTTGTCAACAACAAATTGCCACTGTTTTTTTGTGTTGAATGTATGCTATATGGTAATTTATGGACCTCATAGGAGCCTACACAACACAAAACATTGTTGCTATATGTAGGTTTTATTTTATTCGTCTTTTATCTTGGAAATGTACACCCAGGGTTTTTTTTTTCTTCCTTTAATTTTTTGGGGGACCCCCAAGAGAGTGGGGCCCTAAGCTAGAGCTTGTTTAGTTTATACGTAAATCTGGCACTGAACAGACCCCATCATTTTTTTCCTCTAAGAACATGCATGTGTCATAAATGCCTTTCTGCAACGAGAGGTGTGGTTTGAGCATTCCTGGAAGTTAGGCTTTTTAAACCAGAAAACCCTTTGCTACCTCAGAGGTGAGGAAGCTAATTGTGGCTGCTTCGTGGCGACAATCCCTTAAAAGCTTTTGTTTATTAGGCGTGACGGCTTTTTTTTTTAAGATTTCCATTTTCAGCGGCAGTATACCTCCAAATGCCAAACGCTCGAGCACAAATATTGGGGAGGGGCATTCTGAGGGCCCCCCACCCTGCTGGCAGAGAATCTTCTTGGGCACAAGATGCTGGATTCGGTGGGCAAATGGCCTGATACAGAATGAGCCTTCGGTTATTCCTATGAAGGAAAGGCACAGTCCTCTCCATCTCTCCAGCTGAACTTTGGTAATGATCCATCCTGGGTGAAGTTCCACATGGAGTATTACGATCTGGGAGGATGTAGGCAGATTTATATAAATAAATTTCTGCTATTAGAGGCCAGAATGCTCTGTGCTTTAACTGCAGTATTTTCCCGTCTATAAGATGCCCCCATGTATAAGATGCCCCTTATTTTTGGGGACTCCGATTTAAGAAAACGAGGGGAGATACTATCTGTGTATAAGACGAGCCCAGATTTTGAGCATTATTTTAGAGTAAAAAACAACAACATAGTCTTATACACGGAAAAGTACGGTATATTGCCAGGGTGAATATTCCACCACCGCCTCATTTCCCCCTCTTTCATTTCCCCCTCTCTGGTTGTTTTGCCAAATGTAGGAACACATTTAAGCTTAACCATTTGGAGCTCTGGTATTCAAAGGTTTGGCAAATTGCCCTTCTGGAAAAGATATCTCAGAAACTGAAAGTATCTAAAGAACTTGATGGCATGATTTTATTCCATATGCAAATACTGAGGTACTACCAGCGTATGCAAAGGTCTGGCTCATTTAAGACGAGATAGAACCTTTATTCTCAATAATGATGGGACTCACACCAGTGGAGAATGCTTTTATTTTATAAATCTTTATTATTTGCGAAGGGAATCTTTGCAGGAGTTAATATATTATTATTTCCTTGGAGCTTCCCTGTACCTTTGTGCCCTTTCAGACTGTGACGCTTTGTGGTTTAAACGTCTGATTCTTTGTCTTTCTTCTTCTGTTTTTGTTATGTTTGCCCTTTGTTCATAAATCAATAAAAGAAAATAAATCCGGAATATTAAAGTGGAAAACACAGCATTTAGAAATTATAACAGAAATGTGTTGGAAATATCAAAATACCATGGCTAGTTTTCCAGAGCTCAATGAATAAACATGAGATATATTGGCAAAACTGTATCTTCTCTTGTCTTCTTTCTCTGAGTTAAATTATTTCTGCTAAGTTTTGACATTTGCGTGACGTGCCACACTTTGACAGATGGAGATGTACTGCAACACCGGTTCTTTGCAACGATTATCTTGGTCGCTGCCTGAAGCTTTGGGGAATCAGTAAAGGAGTTGTGCTCTGCCAAATAAATCTAAATAACCCAGCCAATAGATCTGACGAGAAAACCCACAGTCTCATTAATTTTATTTTCCTTTCAACTGCAATCCTACTCACACCGACCTGAGAGTAAGTCCTATCGAACTCAGCGGGACTTTGGAATAAACATGCTAATTTCTAAACTCAATAATATTGTGCTCCGTTCTACAGATGTGTAGGAAAACTGCAAACAAACAGTTGTACCACCAGGGTTTATTAAAGCGCTCTCTGTATATTTTATCCAATTCATGCGGTGCGAAATGCAAATTTGCAAAGCATATCCCACAATGGCTTTTCTCTAAGGGAAATTCCTTCGTGAAGTTCTTGCACAACTCTGATCCCATAATGCTTCTCCCCCGCACAATGTCCTATTTTGCTGGACATTATTTCGAGACAGATAATGATGTAAGTACCATATATTATAGTTGAATAAA
The DNA here is from genome assembly GCA_034642415.1 of Podarcis siculus. Lineage (NCBI taxonomy): Eukaryota > Metazoa > Chordata > Lepidosauria > Squamata > Lacertidae > Podarcis > Podarcis siculus. The sequence continues at coordinate 1,013,501 of JAXCMG010000046.1, read as the reverse complement.
ACTTGGATCGTACCGCTTTGAATTCTGTGCCACAGTTAATCACTATGTATCAATTGAGCCGAGGGAGGACCAAATCCCATTTACTCTCTGATCATTAAGGGTATCTTCACATTCAAATTATTGAAGCCAGCGGGGATTTCCCCCTCCCCTCGTAAAATGCGTAATCAATTGATAACCGATTAAGCAAGTCCTCTTTTGAAATACACCCTTGACTCATCCCATCCCAAATTTTCTTATCCGGTGTGTGGTGAAATACATTTCCAATTTGATTTATTTACTTCCTTATTTTCTTTCTTTCTTTCTTTCTTTCTTTCTTTCTTTCTTTCTTTCTTTCTTTC
>JAXCMG010000046.1:997430-1013153 GCA_034642415.1 Podarcis siculus | reverse complement strand
TTCTTTCTTTCTTTCTTTCTTTCTTTCTTTCTTTCTTTCTTTCTTTCCTGCAATAACTGGCACAGAGCCCCCCCACAAGGAGCTCAAGCCCCCCCCCACAAGGAGCTCAAGGTGGAAATATGTGCTTTGTTCCCCTTTCATTTAATCCCCACAATAGCCTGACAAGGTAGGACAGGCTGAAAGGTGGAGACTGGCGCCCACGGTGACACCCAGCGAGCTTCATGGCCCTGGCCCTGGCATCTCCCAGCCCTTAGTCCAACAAATCTAACCACTACACCACACTGCCTCTCTCAACAGAAGCAAATAATTGCTCACCTTCTAACATTGTGTATGCCATCAAATGCCAGCAGTGCCCTTCAGCTCTCTATATTGGACAAACAGGCCAAACCCTACGCCAAAGGATAAGTGGACATAAATCTGACATCAGGAATCGCAAGACAGAGAAGCCAGTAGGAGAACACTTCAGTCTCCCAGGACATTCAATACAGGATCTCCACGCAGCTGTCTTATTACAAAAGAATTTCAGAAACAGGCTTGAAAGAGAAGTTGCTGAATTACAACTTATCACTAACTATGGAAAACTATGGAGAGATCTGGTCTGAATAGAGATATGGGATTCCTGTCTCATTACATATGCTAATCATCTGCATACTATCCCTTGCTTTTTCCTGTAGGACTAATTGCAGTCGTTAACAGTCGTCATGAGTCAATCACCCATCTCCTAAAACCCCACCCCACCCTCCCACTATATATAAGGGTCTGGTGACTTCTGTTTCAGTGTATCTGAAGAAGTGTGCATGCACACGAAAGCTTATACCCAGAACAAACTTAGTTGGTCTATAAGGTGCTACTAGACAATTTTTTATTTTTTTTTATTCTAGAGGCAAATAGTTAACCAAGGAGAAAATGTGCTTCCTGGTTCTGTTCTGATTTTGTGGGGCGAGGGAAGTGACGCTGAGCTTAAAGAGCCTTACTCTCGAGTAAGTCCACAACTTTGGAGACCCTTTAGAGGTGCTGGCTTAAAAGAAGACTATGGATGGCTGTGATATGTCTGGTTATTATTTACAGATAGCATTTATGTGTCCCAAGTCTGCAAGGTTTATAATAGCAATGCAAACGTCCGCACACAGACAACAGACACATACAAACTCAGGTCGCAAATTTGGGAAAGCCCCACTGGAGAAACGCTGTCAATCAAGGCAGACAGTTCTGGACTAAGATGGATCAATGGATTTGATTCAGGATACAACAGATTTCCATTTCCAATCATTGCATTCTTAAACTTGCCCCTTACCACTAAAACAGAATGCTTCAATTATATTTGATATTTCCCTAAGCAAACCATGGTGATATTTCAGCTCCCTTCTTCTGCTCCAGATGATGGAGGCATGTTAGCTGAATACAATTATCAATAAAAACAAGACAGCAGTGACTTTTTATTTGCTATAGGGTCCTTTCGGGTTCGGGGGAGTTCTCTGCAAGGCGGTAGGGCTAAGTATTTCATCGGCTGCAGAGAGTGTTTTGCCAGATGTTAACGACTGAGATTTCAAGAGCATGGACCTGAATGCAAAATCTGGGCTTTCTTAAATAGAGAGCATCTCTTGAGGCACATTTATCTCAACAGTCGCCGTTCTGCCTAACCACATAAACTACAGGCAGCAATCTCCCGGGACATCTTCTTGAACCCGGTTTTTCACCTCGGCAATGAAAATCCCCTAAACCGATTGCCGGAGTGCTATCGTAATAGTTTTGAGGGCCTAAATGCATATCAAATTCCATCGTAATTCTTTTTACCTCTTGGAGGGTTTAGAATGAATAAAATCTATGAATTGTATTAAATGAAAAGTAAAAATAAGTAATATTCCTTTTTTAAATAAATAAATACAGGATTTAGATAGTAGCTCTGTCCTAATCTTACTGATGCTATAAACTGGAATTTAACTTTTAATACTCGGTGGCATATTTATTCATGATTGCAGGCTGTATGCAGTGTCAGCCCTACTCGGAGTAGGCCCACTGATTGTAAGCGAGCAATCCCTATGCACAAGAAAGGGGCATAGAGCAAAGTGTCATAAATTAAGCTGGTGTAAATTTACACTGGATCCAAACCCCAGTCACCGACGGGGCTACTAAGCCTGGCAGACAGAAAATAAAAACTTTTAAATCGTGCTCTGCTCCGTGACTCTCCTGAATGGGCTTAGGATCCGACCTCTGTCCCCATCTCTAGTCCTGCCTCTTTCATGCCCCCTTTGGGGGGGGGACTTACGCCAGCCTTGGCTCAGCGTAGGAAAAGATCATTTCCGGATCAGGTCCACTGCCCATCTAAACATGCATTCTGTCCTCACAGTGGCCAAGCAGATCTTGCTCCAAATGGGCCGTGATCGTCCCCAAAATCGGTGCCACTGGCAGTGGTGCTTCTCCAACACTGCCGGAGGCGGCGATCAGGCAGGGCACGCATGGGTGTGCCACCTTGATAGCTTCTGCTGCCTGAAGCAGGGCCAGATTTAGGTTTGATGAGGCCCTAAGCTCCTGAAGGTAATGGGGCCCTTGATATGGATAAATGCCCCCCATCCAAACAGTGACTACCATCAATGCAGGCAAGAAAAAAAATTCATTTTCATTTTTATCATCTACAATACTGTTTTATTTATTATTTGCTTATTAGAAGACATCTGAAGGCAGCCCTCTGAAGGGAAGCTTTTAATGTTTGATGCATTCCTGTATTTTAATATTTTGTTGAAAGCCGCCCAGAGTGGCTGGGGAAGCCCAACCAGATGGGCGGGGTATAAATATATGATTATTATTATTATTATTATTATTATTATTATTATTATTATTATTTTATAGTACAGTACACTGATCATTGCTTTCATTTTATGGATCAGTGGTCCCATTAGATAGCAAAATGCACGTTCGATTGCTGTTTTAGGGGTTGCCTTTAAAAGTCTGGAACGGATTAACTCGATTTGCATTACCTTCTATGGGAAAGCGTGCCTTGGTTTTGGAACGCTTTGGTTTTGGAACAGACTTCCGGAATGGATTAAGTTTGAGAACCAAGGTACCTCTGTATATAGAAATGAGCAAATCAGGGATATTTTAGGGAGCAGGCTAGCAGTCAGGGCCCATGTCTTACATCATAGGAGCCCACACAACACAAAACATAGTTGCTGTATGTAGGTTTTATTTTATTTTATTTTTTATATTATATTTTGGAAATGTACATCCAGGTTTTTTCCCCTTTAATTTTTTGGGGGGCCCCCAAGAGAGTGGGGCCCTGAGCTATAGCTTGTTTAGCTTATACGTAAATCCGGCACTGGGAAACCTGCAAACATCCTTCTTTTATTTCCAGCAACTGGTATTAGAAACATCGTCTGATACAGTTCAGTGTCTGGAGCAGTGATTTCTCCTTCTGCTTATTTATTTGCATTTTATTAGTTCCACGTACTCAACTAATTGCAACAATATCGATTACATACCGCGGATGACACCATGGTAGGGAGAAAATCGTGGGTTCTAGGTTCATTAGGAAAACTTGTCAAAAGGCTCAATTTAGCACTATTTCAGGCCCTGAATTTAATGTTCACTGTGCAACAATATTTCCGGTTTTTACCACCATTGTTCTCGCTGTGGCGATTGGGGTGCCAGCCAGTCCCTTCGGTCTTGCCATTTAATAATTCCCAGAGTCCTCGAGGAGGTAAACGTTCCACTTAATTGTGCTATTAAAAGCAGATTAGATCATTAGACAAATTCGTGGGCGAGAAAGGCATGGGGGCTGTGTACCACCTCCACCATTTGGGATATTATGGGCTGCATTTGACTGTGTTCTCTTCTGCGTAGGAATTAATGGACCTCAGTTTGTCACCTCTGTTCATTTCAGTGGGTCTACTTTGAGTAAGACCAACGATGCCCTGTGCCTCTGAATTCCAGTTACTGGGGATCACAAGGGAGAGAGCTGGCTGCTGGTTTTATGCATGGCTTCTGGACTTTGCAGAGACTTTGCAGAAGACAAGATACTGCATTTAATGGGCTGTTGGTCTGATCTAGCATGCTTTTTATTATTTAATAATAATAATAACAATAATAAACATTAGCTAAGCTTGCAAGCCTAAATCAGATTGATCAGTATCTAATCAGCTAAAACTCTAGAAGATCAACAAGAGGAGAGGCTCATTTTAATTGGCAGGGCTGAGAACTGAGTTATTTATGTATATTTTTACAGAATATCTCTGCAGCCTTTAAAGTTTTATACAGGCTCTTAAAGTTGCTCATAAGCTTGAAGGCAAAATAAAAAATATCGGAAGCAGTACTGGTTTTGGAGTCAACAAAACCTTTTCTTTATTTTTACCAAATATGTAAATTTGACCTAGAATTTAATATATAATTTTATATTATAAATTTTATTTTGTAATGTATATTTTAAAACTGCAGATCCCCCCCTAAAAATTAAGCCTAACTTGTTTTTAACATCTAGCTTTTATCAGTAAATTTAATGCAAGTTTTATATTTTTTTGTAAACCACTTAGAACTTTTGATGATTCAGTGACAGAGAAACCTGGTTAAATAAATAAATAAAATCAATAATTTCTGTGACATGATTATTAGTTTTATCCAAGTAACTTTTTAAATTACATTTTATAAATATTGCGTTATCTATTTTACATTTGTAATTATGTTTCTGTGTTGTAAACCAAACTGTGGCTTTCCGGTGAAGAAAAGTCAGCAAAGGAAGAACAATCATCAATTCACCCATGTAAAATCAGCCACAACAGTTTATTTGAATATTTTTGTTTAGCCCATTGAGCTTCTTTTGATTCAGGTTTGTTACTTGATCAAGGACGTAAACAGAGCACGAAGAATCATTTACTGCTTCATATTGAAAGGTAACCTGCATGGAATTTGGCTAACCTGCACATTCATTTTGATTTAACAGATTAATTAATTGATCCATCACTTCACTGGCAAATGATCAGCCAGCTGACAAATCTTGTAACTGGTTGACAGCCCTGGATTTAGGGCTCTTTCTCAGACCCTCCAAGTCTCCCTATTTTCCAGGGACATTCCCGGATTTGCAGAAGCTGTCCTGGTTTCCAATTTGACCCTGGAATGTCCCACTTTTCCTTCGGACGTCCCTATTTTCACCGGAGAAATTTTGGAGCGTATGGAGTTAGGGGACAAGGAACTAAGCAACCTTTAGAAGACACCTGAAGGCAGCCCTGTACAGGGAAGGGGTGTTTTTTTTTTAATGTTTAATGTTTTATTATGTTTCTCTATATAGGTTGGAAGCTGCCCAGAGTGGCTGGGGCAAACCAGTCAGATGGGCGGGGTATAAATAATAAAATTGTTATCATGATGGAATAGGATGCCCCTGTTTTAACTGGAGAAAAGTTGGAGGGTGTGCTTTCTCACAGATCCTAGAATTGTAGGGACCCCAAGAGTCACCTAGTCCGGCACCCTGCAATTTTCAGCTAAAGCATACCCCCTTTTAAGCCATATGTAAAGTAGACCCCTCCTCTCAGTTGTATGTTCTCAGTTATCTACATCAGTGCAGATAACAACAACAAAACGACAACAACAATTTAATATTTATACCCCACCCATCTGGCTGGGTTTCCCCAGCCACTCTGGGCGGCTCCCAACAGAATATTAAAAACATGATAAAACATCAAGCATTAAAAACTTCCCTAAACAGGGCTGCCTTCAGATGTCTTCTAAAAGTCAGATAGTTTATTTCTTTGACATCTGATGGGAGGGTGTTCCACAGGGCGGGCGCCACCACCGAGCAGGCCCTCTGCCTGGTTCCCTGTAACTTGGCTTCTCGCAGGGAAGAAACTGCCAGAAGGCCCTCGGAGTTGGACCTCAGTGTCCGGGCAGAACGATGGGGGTGGAGACGCTCCTTCAGGTATACCGGGCTGAGACCATTTAGGGCTTTAAAGGCCAGCACCAACACTTTGAATTGCCCTCTCCTCCTCCATGAATCTGTCTAATCCTCTCATAAAGCCATCTAGGATGGCAGCCATAATTGCCTCTTGTGGGAAAGAGCTCCACAGTTTAACCGTGTGAGGCATAGTTTCTTTCTTTCAAAGCCAACTCTACTTCATAGCCATAATGTCTCCATTATACTTGACGTGGTTCTCATGTGCTCCATGCGAGTTGCACCCCAATCCAACCCCTTCCGGGCATTTCTGCCCTTCTGGCGACCATGAAGCATATTTGTGGTGTCTTAGTTGTGGGTACAGACCTTTCCCCATAAACGCCCAGGTGTTGTGGCCTAGATAGAGTTACTAAATGCAATAATCCCACTGGAATGAGCGAGCCAGTGACTCGAGAGAACGTGCAGCTCTCTGGGCATTTAATTTTGGTTGGCTTATGAAACAGATTCCACAGAGCGGGTGCCACCACCAAGAAGGCCCTCTTCCTGGTTCCCTGTACCCTCACTTCTCGCAGGGAGGGAACCGCCAGAAGGCCCTCGGCGCTGGACCTCAGTGTCTGGGCTGAACGATTGGGGTGGATAATAATACTATCAGTCATACTGAGGTTCCTGCATTGCACGCCTTGGCTCCCTTCCAAGTCTACAATTTTATGATTTTATGAAACCACAGGAGGGGAGAATTACTCGTGTGTTCAAATCCTGCTTGCAGGTTTCCCACAGGTATGTGGTTGGCCACTGTGGGACCAGAATGCCGGACTAGATGGGCCATGGGCCTGATCCGAGGAACAGACTCCCTTGGGAGGTGGTGAACTCTCCTTCCTTGGAAGTTTTAAGACCGAGGTTCGATGGCCATCAGCCAGGGATTCTTTGGCTGCCATTCCTGTGTTGCAGGGGGGTTGGACTAGATGACCTTTGGCATCCCAACCATGCCGTTCCGTGATCTAGCAGGCTCTTCTTATTTTCTCGCTCGGATTGGGATGCTTTCAAAACCACAAGGCTGCTGCGACCACAGAAATGGGGGCAAAAGAGGAGCTGTTCCAGATTAATTAATCCAATCCAAATGGCGTGACTTTCTGCGACACACCCTTTCCGAGGAACAAAAAAAGCAGGCCAATGAAACTGGCGCTTATAAATCTCGCAGACTGTCTCCTGGGCACATTTGGAAGCAAGGGGGGAGAGGATGTGCAGAGGGGCAAAGTTTGGAAATCTCAACAGCTGCTCCCAGAAGCGTCCCCCGGAGAAGCTGGCAGCCGGTCCTCATGAATTTTATTTGACTCTTTGAAATGCCAGCTTGCGTTATTTAGTTTAATAAGTTATAGGAGGGGAGAGGAAGGGAGCTGGTGTGTGTGTGTGTAGATGTCTAACACTCTCTGCCCAGCGAGCCGCAGATGTTCTGGCTGCGCCAGGGAGAAGAAGTTCTGCTTTTCCTCGCCACAAGTCAAGGTCTCGCTGCGACGCCGGGAGAACTCCTCAGAATCCAGAGGCTGCTTCTTCGGCCCGCCTGAGAGCTTTTGAGTCGCCATTGCACGGTTGCAAGAAAAGAAAGTCGCAGGAAGAATGTGCAGTTTTGAGGTGGTGCAGGGAGATAAAGAAATGATTTCTCCTTGTCAAAATGAAAGAAAGGGTCTGGCATGGCTTTTGCTCATTAGCCATTCCTATTTGTTTGACTGTGGAGTCTTTTGGTTGCATGTCTGGATCTTTTCCTCCCAGCCCAAGGGAGGGGAGCAGTCAAACCAGACTGGCCTGCCTTGTTTTCGTGCAACACGCCCTCCGTACGAAGACACACACACACACCTGCCTGCACAAGGCAGGCTGCTCCACACTCCGCTCTGAGCCAGGCCTGCAACGTGCTTTGGGGAGTAGAGAGATGTTGTAGTTTTCCATTCCTGCAAAGTTCCCTTGTTTATCCCAGGCAAGAACCTTTAGACAGGGTGAGCTGCTCTTTCAAGGTGCCCCTGCGATCCCTCTGGACAAAGTGTGCTCAAAGTCGAAGGGCAGATAAGAGGGTTTCTTAAAAGGGGGGCCTCCAAGGATGGGTGGTGGGCGATTGCGAACGGACAGAGGTCTTCCACAGACTCCTTCCCTGAGACCACTGCAGTTCCCACCACCACCACCACCCTCGGATGCACGGAGCAATAAACCACAATAAAAGCCACAAGGCATCATGAAACAGCATCAATAAAAAATTCAAAAAAAAAAAAAATTGCACGGAGCAGCAAAGGAAAACATTGCCGCTTTGGATGGCAAACAACCGAATGGCAAACTATTAAAATGAAATTTCCATCTCGGCAAGAAATCAGACGTGGAAAAAGAAAAGGGAAGGCAGGAGGCGAAGGGAACAGTCAGGCATGTGATCAGGGTGTTTGGGTTTAATTTAATGTCATATTTACATAGTATCCGAAGCCTTTAAAAAAAGAAGAAGGCAACAACTGAAATGTGGAAAGTATTCAAAACACAAGCAGGTTCGGATCCACCCCCTGCCACGATTTCTGAAGTCACGTGAAATTTGTTTTCAACGCTCACAGAAGTTATGCTGAGGGAAGTGAAAAAGTGTTGGAAATTTTGGGGCACCATTTGTTTGTTTGCATTTCAATCCCACCATTTTTCTCTGAGGAACTCACAATGCCATGCACGTTTCTTCTTCCTCTCCTCATTTCATCCCTACAATAACGCTGTGAAGTAGGTCCGGCTGAGAGTCAGTGAATGGCCCAAGGTCATCGATCATAGAATATCTCGCCAGAGTGGTGCATGCTCTGGTTATTTCCCGCTTGGACTACTGCAATGCGCTCTACGTGGGGCTACCTTTGAAGGTGACCCGGAAACTGCAATTAATCCAGAACGCAGCAGCGACACTGGGGACTGGGAGTGGCCGCCGGGACCGCATAACACCGGTCCTGAGAGATCTGCATTGGCTCCCAGTACGTTTCCGAGCACAATTCAAAGTGTTGGTGTTGACCTTTAAAGCCCTAAATGGCCCAGTATACCTGAAGGAGTGTCTCCACCCCATCATTCAGCCCGGACGCTGAGGTCCAGCTCCGAGGGCCTTCTGGCGGTTCCCTCCCTGTGAGAAGTGAGGTTGCAGGGAACCAGGCAAAGGGCCTTCTCGGTGGTGGCGCCTGCCCTGTGGAATGCCCTCCCTTCAGATGTCAAGGAAATAAGCAGCTATCTTATTTTTAAAAGACATCTGAAGGCAGCCGTATTTAGGGAAGTTTTAATATTTAATGCTGTAATTTTTTTAACACTCGATTGGGAGCCACCCAGAGTGGCTGGGGAGACTCAGCCAGATGGGTGGGGTATAAATAATAAATTATTATTATTATTATTATTATTATTATTATTGGAACTTATCAAAGGGTCATCTAGTCCCACCCCCTGCAATGCAGGAATATCAGCTAAAGCATCCAAGACAGGTGGCCCTCTGACCTCTGCTTAAAAACCTCCAAAGAAGGAGAGTCCACAACCTCCTGAGGAAGACCTTTCCTCTGTCAAACAGCTCTTAATGTCAGAAAGTTCTTCCTGATATTTAGTTGGAATCTCCTTTCCTGCAACTTGAATCCATTGGTTTGAGTCCTACCTTCCAGACAGAGGCGAAACAAACTGCTCTGGTACCTGGAGCGGCGCTTGACCCGGGGGTGCATAACATGCCCTGGGGGTGCCGCTGATGGGGGGTTGGCATTTTGTGTCCCCCCCCCCTTTGGAATGGCACCTGGGGCGGACCGCCCCCCCGCTCCCCCTTGGAACGCCCCTGCTTCCAGGATGGGTGAAAACAAGTTTGACCCAATGAGCTCGGCCCAGTATACCTGAAGGAGCATCTCCACCCCCATTGTTCTGCCCGGACACTGAGGTCAAGCTCTGAGGGCCTTCTGGCAGTTCCCTCCCTGCGAGAAGCCAAGTTACAGGGAACCAGGCAGAGGGCCTTTTCGGTGGCGGCACCCGCCCTGTGGAACGCCCTTCCACCAGATGTCAAAGAGAACAACAACTACCAGATTTTTAGAAGACATCTGAAGGCAGCCCTGTTTAGGGAAGCTTTTAATGTTTAATAGGTTATTGTATTTTAATATTCTGTTGGAAGCCACCCACAGTGGCTGGGGAAACCCAGCCAGATGGGCGGAGTATAAATAATAAATTATTATTATTATTATTATTACTTTGCGGCCAAGCAGGGATTTGAACCTTGATCTCCTAGCTCCTAGTCTAACACTCTAACCTATGGGTAGGCAAACCAAGGCCCGGGGGCCGGATGCAGCCCAATCGCTTTCTCAATCTGGCCCACGGACGGTCCGGGAATCAGTATGTTTCTACATGAGTAGAATTATCCTTTTATTTAAACTGCATCTCTGGGGTATTTGTGGGGCATAGGAATTCATTCATCCCCCCCAAAAATAGTCCACCCCCCCCACAAGGTCTGCGGGACAGTGGACTGGCCCCCTGCTGAAAACGTTTGCTGACCCCCTGCTCTAACCACTATGTGATGCTACCTGTGCAGATTATTTGGTCACTTCCCAGCTTCAGGAGTCGCCTGCCTCTCCCATGTCAGGCTATTCTCTCTCACACACCTGCAATGGCCTTTCCAGTCTTGTGCAGTCTTTCTACAGAAAACCAATCCTTTACTCATCAAACTTTTGTGAGTGCTAAGGCCACGGGTCCCTTGGAGTTGGCACCACTGTTTCCAGGGTCAGTGGCAAGCGATGGATGCGGTTTCTCACAGCTCAAACTAATAAAAACTTGCATGTGCACATGTTTCCAAAGAGACCAGTTTGCTCGGCCAACTACATCACTTGAACACACCCAAGGATCGGCACTTGACCCAAAGGAACTGGTGATAAAATTTGCAAAGGAAAAGGATTTCGAATTGAAACTTTTGAGAAACTTGCATTACAAAATCACAATCCACAAGCTTATTCAAAATGACCCGTGTGCTAAAACATTTCCTTTTGCATTTAAGAAAAAACAATCAAATATCATTGCATCGCTTGTTTTTGCAATTCAAAATAAATTTAGCGGTTTCAACTTTTGTGCTTTTCCATTTTTTTCCTACAAGACATCTGTTTTTGAAAATGGAAATGTGCAATGGGGTGGGGGTGGAGGGTTGCAAATAGTTAGCCTTGCTGGCATGATTTTGAATACTATGCTCGCAAAAAGTATCCTTTGTTGTGCAATTTGTCACTTATTAAAGGTAAAGGGACCCCTGACCGTTAGGTCCAGTCGTGGCCGACTCTGGGGTTGTGGCGCTCATCTCGCTTTATTGGCCAAGGGAGCCGGCGTATAGCTTCCGGGTCATATGGCCAGCATGACTAAGCCGCTTCCAGCGAACCAGAGCAGCGCACGGAAATGCCATTTACCTTCCCGCTGGAGTGGTACCTATTTATCTACTTGCATTTTGACGTGCTTTCGAACTGCTAGGTGGGCAGGAGCAGGGACCGAGCAACGGGAGCTCACCCTGACACGGGGATTCAAACCGCCAACCTTCTGATCGGCAAGCCCTAGGCTCTGTGGTTTAGACCACAGCGCCACCAGCTTGTCATTTATTAGGTGCTAGCAAAGGAAAGAGAATAATCTGGATTTGCAGGACATCCCAGCAGTAAAATCCCAGGCACTGTAGACCAGAGGTGCCCAATTTTCCCCCCAAAGAGGGCCAGATTTGATGAAGTGAAGATGCGGGAGGGAGTTCAAAGTCGTTGAGCTTTTTTTCCAGGACATATACTGTCACGGGGACCGGATTAAATTGACCAGCGGGCCGGATTAGGCCCCCGAAACGGACTCTGGACATGCCTGCTGTAGACAAACAGGGCTCTGTGAATCCATCTGTCTTTCTGTTCCTTTTCCTGTCCTTCTGTCTGCATCTCACAGCTAACAGCTCCATGCAGCTCTTTTCTCTTAAATATCACTCAGCAAGCACACAAATACGGATTAGCATGCTTTATCACACCGCTAAGTAGTCATTGCTATTCTCTGCTGTGTATCCTGTGCACAATCTGACAAAATGAGGAAGCAACAGGCCTGCCAATTAGGAGGTGTTAAGCCAATCAAGGGCAATTAATCTCCCTCTCTGACCCACCTTCCTCCAAATCAATTTTTAACTCCTTGCTGAGCAAAGTCTTTATTTTGCTTTTTACGCTGAGTAAGCAGGTGGCAGGATGAAAATAGGTCTCTTGTCGGCAGTGGGAGGAAAGGCAGGCAGAACTTTGCCCAAGTGTGCCCTACTGATTTTGAATATATTGATATGCAGTCATATGCGCGGACCCACCCACACGCAAGGTGCGCATACAAAGATGCCTTTCCAGGAACGCGTCAGCTTGTCGCTTGCAAAGGTTTGAAATGCAAAAATAAGCGTTTCTCCCGCCCTCATTGTTCTCAAAGTATTTATTTATTATTTTGCATATTTATAAAGCACAGCAAGAAACGACCGAAGAGGTCCACAAGAAGACAGAAGAGGGAAAAATGCAAACTCTCAAAACAGGTAAACCGTTTCTGAAAACTCTAAAGGCAATCCTAGAATTGGAAGGGAACCCCAAGAGTCATCTAGTCCAATCTCCTATAATGCAGGAATCTCAGCTCAGGTATCCATGACAGATGGCCATGGTCACCATTTCTGCAGTTCTGTGGTTAATATTCCATAAACGGACAGGCCCGCCCTTTCTAGGGACGCCCCCCCGACAGGAGAGTCTGGATGGACAAAGGAAAGTCCGTTTTCACGCAGTGCAGACTTAACCTATGGAACTCCCTGCCTCAGGAGACAGTGATGGCCGCCAGTTTAGATGTCTTTAAAAGAGGATTAGACAGATTCCTGGAGAGGGCTCTCGATGGTTTCTGGGTGAGGCAAACAGGGGTCTCCTAAACAAATCTTACCAGCATCCTTTATCAAACAGTTCCCAGGATTATTTGAGGGAAGCAATGGCTGCGAATGCAGTGGTATAAGACCGCTCCCCTTCCCTGGGGGTGCGGCATTGCCGGAGGACATCCAGGACCTCACAGTGACTCGGGAGTGGCCGGAGGGATGCTCCCAGTGGCGTCACGCCCCCCTGGGTGACCAATCGGGTTAGCCAGGGGGCGTGGCCCCTTGCCGTTTAAACCGTGGCACGGCTGGGAGGCAGCTTCCACTCGCTGGATCTCCCAGCCCATCCACCCTCTATTTCATGCGTTGCTTGACTTTGGCCTTGCTAATTCCCCCCCCCCTAATTTTTAAAGCTGTATTTTAATCAATTGCTTGATTGTGTTTTAATGTACAGTGGTACCTCGGGTTACAGATGCTTCAGGTTACACGTTTTCGGGTTGCGCACCGCTCCAAACCCAGAAGTACCAGAACAGGTTACTTCCGGGTTTTGGCACTCGCGCATGTGCAAATGCACTAAATCAGTAGCGCCGAATCGCAACGCTGCGGGTTGTGAACGTGCCTCCTGCACGGATCACGTTCGCAACCCAAGGTTCCACTGTATTTGATATTTGATGTTTGCCGCCCCGAGTCCAGTCTTGGCTGGGGAGGGCGGGTATAAATAAAAATTTACTTGCTTACTATGGACTAATGTCGGTCACCTGGTTGTGGGGGCCCAGGTAGGAATTTTCCCACTTGGCAAACTGGCACCAGCCGTTTGGTTTTCACCCGCCTTGTAGCAATCATCACAACATTGTAAGGTTAGGCATTGGGTAAGCCTTGTTGATGGGAGGGGAGATTGTTGCCTCCGCCTGCCCCTCCTTGTTAAGGGCATCCCGTTAAAGGGATCCGGGGGCGTGGTTCCTGTCCGAAGTCTGGGCATGGGCTTGGGCCATGGCACGACCCCATCGGGGACCCTGGGGGTGCTCCGATTTCATGTACAGTAGACCCTCGGTTGGCACGGGTGGTGCTGTGGGTTAAACCACAGAGCCTAGGACTTGCCGATCGGAAGGTCAGCGGTTCGAATCCCTGTGACGGGGTGAGCTCCCGTTGCTCAGTCCCTGCTCCTGCCAATCTAGCAGTTTGAAAGCATGTCAAAGTGCAAGTAGATAAATAGTGGGAGGTAAACGACGTTTCTGTGTGCTGCTCTGGTTTGCCAGAAGCGTCTTAGTCATGCTGGCCACATGACCTGGAAGTTGTACGCCGGCTCCCTCAGCCAATAAAGCGAGATGAGCGCCACAACCCCAGAATGGGCCACGACTGGACCTAATGGTCAGGGGTCCCTTTACCTTTACCTAGACCCTCAGGTTACGTTACTCTCAAGTAATGTCAACTTTGGGCTGCGAAAGCGGCAAACCCAGAAGCACTTTTCCAGGTTTTGCCGCTCGCGCATGCGCAAAAGCGCTCTATCGCGCCGTGTGCGTGCGCAGAAGCAGCGCCTCTGGATACGGATTTTTTTGGGTGTGCACGGACCCTCAGAACGAATTTAATTCGTATCCAGAGGATCCATTGTATATCATAGGTCTCGCCCTATCGGTGGTTGACCCTTGAGAGACTTCCTGCAGACGGACAGGAGAGTCAGGATATAGTCTGGCTTCACCCAAACGCCTAAGCCAAACCTCTCACATCTGTAACCAATAAAGTTGTGTCCTAATTTATCCCATTAACCCAACATACTTGTGCCTGTGTGTTTGTTTCTGAGGGGAACTGCAGGGCCCGGGGCCCGCCAAGCAAAAGTGCTTTTAAGGTAAGGTGCAGATAGGGCCTAAAATCCACCCACTTCTTTCTCCTGGAAGATAAGCTACCGTTGTGTCATTGCCGTAATTCAATTATTAGCACTGTTTTCTCAATGGGAGCTGCTCTGCGACTCTTATCTCAGTCAGATGGAGCAGTGGATATAGACACGGGCCCCGATCCAAAGGGCTGTGGGGCTCTGAGGCACAAACAGGTTTGTCAAATCACCACATGCGCTTGGGGTATCAAGTCGTGTTCTGTGCATGTGTGCCACGTTCCTCCCAGATGGGTTTCCTGGCACTGGAGAGAGTGGGAAAAGAGAGAATTAGATCTGCTTTGAAGATTATAGCTCACCGAAGGCATATCTCATGATACAGGCCTAAACCGGTTCAACAGACATTTCCTCTCTTCAAGGCACCTACGGGAACTGGAAAGTGGCTACAGCAGCCTTTGCCAACTGGGTGCCTTCAAGATCTGCACTATAACTCCCATCAGCCAAGGCCAGCACTTAGGACAGAGGAAAAGAAAGAAAGAAATTTAGGACAGATCAAAGAAAGCACTTCTTCACACGGCGCAGAGTTCAACTGTGGAACTCCCTGCCACAGGAGCCAATGATGGCCACCAAGCTAGGTAAAGGTAAAGGTACCCCTGCCCATACGGGCCAGTCGTATCCGACTGGGGTTGCATGCTCATCTTGCTCTAGAGGCCGTGAGCCGGCGCCGTCCGAAGACACTTCCGGGTCACGTGGCCAGCGTGACAAAGCTGCTCTGGCGAGCCAGCACCAGCGCAGCACACGGAACGCCGTTTACCTTCCCGCTATAAAGCGGTACCTATTTATCTACTTGCACTTAAGAGTGCTTTCGAACTGCGAGGTGGGCAGGAGCTGGGACCGAACGACGAGAGCTCACCCCACCGCGGGGATTTGAACTGCCGACCATACGGTCGGCAAGTCCTAGGCACTGAGGTTGTACCCACAGCGCCACCCGCGTCCTAGCTAGACTGATTCAAAAGAGGATTGGGCAAATTCTGCTGAAGGCAGCCCTGTTTAGGGAAGCTTTTAATGTTTAATAGGTTATTGTATTTTAATATTCTGTTGGAAGCCGCCCAGAGTGGCTGGAGAAACCCAGCCAGATGCTTGGGGTATAATAATAATAATAATAATAATAATAATAATAATAATAATAATAAT
>JAXCMG010000046.1:981255-997420 GCA_034642415.1 Podarcis siculus | reverse complement strand
TAATAATAATAATAATAATAATAATAATAATAATAATAATAATAATAGTTATTATTATTCATGGAGAAGGAGAGGGCTACTAATGGCTCCTAGCCATGAGGGCTCTGTTCCACCTCCACAGTTGGAGGCAGAAATGCTTCTGAATACCAGTTGCTGAAGGGACGTGGGTGGTGCTGTGGTCTAAACCACAGAGCTGAGGGCTTGCCGATCGGAAGGTCGGTGGTTCGAATCCCCGCGACGGGGTGAGCTCCCATTGCTCGGTCCCTGCCCCTGCCAACCTAGCAGTTCGAAAGCACATCAAAATGCAAGTACAGTGGTACCTCGGGTTAAGTACTTAATTCGTTCTGGAGGTCCGTTCTTAACCTGAAACTGTTCTTAACCTGAAGCACCACTTTAGCTAATAGGGCCTCCTGCTGCTGCCGTGCCGCCGGAGCACGATTTCTGTTCTCATCCTGAAGCAAAGTTCTTAACCTGAAGCACTATTTCTGGGTTAGCGGAGTCTGTAACCTGAAGCACCTGTAACCTGAATTGTATGTAACCTGAGGTACCACTGTAGATACATAGGTACTGCTGTGGCGGGAAGGTAAACGGCGTTTCCATGCGCTGCTCTGGTTTGCCAGAAGCGGCTTAGTCATGCTGGCCACATGACCCAGAAGCTGTGCACCGGCTCCCTCGGCCAATAAAGCAAGATGAGTGCTGCAACCCCAGAGTCGGCCACGACTGGACTTAATGATCAGGGGTCCCTTTACCTTTTTACCATTTGTTGGAAACCACAGGAGGGGAGAGCCACTCTTGTGTTCAAATCCTGCTTGCTGGTTTCCCACAGGGGCATCCGGTTGGTCACTGTGAGGCCAGGGTTCTGGGCTTTATAAAACCCGCTGACCTGGTCCAGCACACTCTTCTTATGATCTTGTGAGGGGTGAGACCTTGCGGCGATGCAGCTCTGCCATTCATTTCAGCTTCACTCACTCAGCACTCAAACCCCAACAGCAATGAAAGGCTATAGAGATTGCCTGGATGGACCGACACACTTCATCCTTGGAAGAGATAAAGGCGACAGTTTGCTTTCTAGGATCAAAACAGATAGCTCATCAGCCGGCTCTCACAGAAGCGACAGATAAGCTTTTATTGGGCTGCTATTAATTGTTTGCACCGGAGTTTGGTGCCAGAAGGGAAACGGGTAGCTGTTGCAGAAGGCAGTGACATTAGTAATGCATCTGTTTTTAATGTATTTGCTTGCAAATATTTGATTTAGAATATGGTGGATCAGCTGCGGACAAGGTAATGGCAGAGAGAGAGGGAGAAATGTTTCTTTACAGCCATTGGATCCTTACTGCTACTATGCAAAATCTTGGAATCAACAACAGTGATGCATTTGGCAACTTGCTAACACTCAAGGAATTGTCTCCATGTCTGTTGCAATCTATGTTGATGCACTTATTAATAGGAGCACTTACAGTTTCCCTGGAGCTTAGACAGACTCAGGAACTTCCAGCAGTTTAGATAAAGGTAGGAATCGCTTTGACATGTGGAGAGGCTCTATGGGTCTCACATGAGTCCACCGTGTGATGCAGCTGCAAAAAAGGCTAATGCGATTCCAGGCTGCTGCAACAGAAGTCTAGTGTCCAGATCAAGGGAAGTTAAGTTGTTGTTGTTGTTTAGTCATTTAGTTGTGTCCGACTCTTCGTGACCTCATGGACCAGAGCACGCCAGGCACTCCTGTCTTCCACTGCCTCCCGCAGTTTGGTCAAACTCATGCTGGTAGCTTCAAGAACACTGTCCCACCATCTCGTCCTCTGTCGTCCCCTTCTCCTTGTGCCCTCCATCTTTCCCAACAACAGGGTCTTTTCCAGGGAGTCTTCTCTTCTCATGAGGTGGCCAAAGTCTTGGAGCCTCAGCTTCAGGATCTGTCCTTCCAGTGAGCACTCAGGGCTGATTTCCTTCAGAATGGATCGGTTTGATCTTCTTGCAGTCCATGGGACTCTCAAGAGTCTCCTCCAGCACCATAATTCAAAAGCATCAATTCTTTGGCGATCAGCCTTCTTTATGGTCCAGCTCTCACTTCCATACATCACTACTGGGAAAACCATAGCTTTAACTATACGATAGGGTTGGTGATATGGTTGGTGCAGTGCAAACACACCAGCGGGCACACCAAACCAGCTCTGCCAAAGTTGTGTTTGGCTTGGAGCAGCAAGAGTGAAGACCTTGTGCTGCATCTAACCACTCCGAAGTAGGGGGTGCAAGAATCTGCCAATTTCAGTTTTCCTCATTTCTGCCGTCTTCAGTTTGGTCCTCCACATTTGCCGTTTGCAAATACTTTATCTAAGTTCCTCGTGAAAATTCACCAGCACTCAAGCGCGAATGTCTCCAAATCAATCAATCTATTAGAATCATGGATCTGGAATTAATCCAATCTATATCTATCTATTCAATTTTGCCTAACATGCATCTTTTTGCAAAGCAATTTCCCTCAATACAAGGCATTTTTCGCTTGCACGTTCACTAATAGCTGCATTTTTATGCACACGTTCACCTTATGCACACATCTGCATTATTATGATTTTTTTTGCACATTTCTCGACCAGAGAACTGCATTGCAAAATTTGGAGAAATGCTAATTTCAAAGGATGGATGTGTTTCGTTCCACGTATTGCTTTTGGAAACTGCCAGTTAGGTGGTGGGGTTATGGCTGTGCCTTGAAATATGAACTGAACTGAATTTCTCCCTCATTCCTAAACTGATCTTAATTCCCACCCCCACCCTGTTTTAAGTCTGTGTTGATCAAAATACACCTATTCCTGGGTACTCCCCATACGAATGCAGTGAGGTGATTAAGAAGTCAGAACTAAAATTTCGGCTTGAGCTTGCACTCCCTGGGTGGCGCCTGCCAAATCGCCGTCTCACAGGTCTCCGTCTCCCACGAAGAGGAAAACAGCAATAATGCTGGGCCCCTAATAGGTTGATTAATCTACTGATTGGACAGATTAAATCTTGCCGCCTAATTATTTCTCATATGAAAAAACGAAGACTGAGGTTCAGATTGTACGCTTTCTCTAGACCTCACAGGGAGTTCAGGGCTGAGGAAAGGACATAGCTTTCTGGAGGAAGTGCAGAAGATGTGTTTTGCCTACAGACGTGGATGGAAAGGTAGTTGTTTTGGGCTTCATGAAAGTTTTGCATGAGCCATAAGTCATGGGAACATAAGAAATGCCCTGTCGCTGGATCAAGGCCCATGCTCATCTAAACCTCTTCTCGTTACCGCCCCCTAAATCTGTTCCGGGGGAGGGGGTTCTCCAATCCTCTAGAGCAGATTTGGGGGCATTGTGGGGTGTGAGTGGGGAGGGAGGAGGGAATCCTCTTACACAAGTGCTAATCCTTGCACTTTTACACAAAGTTAGTTGAAGATTCATCGTCTGAGTCAACACAGCACATATGAAATAGAACCAAAACCCACAGCTCCATTTGGATCGAAGTGCAGAGTGTTTGAGGACCGGGACATTGGCAGGGAAACCAAAATGCTTGTTTATAGAGCTATTGTACTACCAGCCTTACTATATGCTTGTGAAACATGGACCACTTACAAATGCCATCTCCAACTCCTCGAAAGATTCCATCAACGGTGTCTCCGAAAAATTTTACACATCACTTGGGAAGACAGGCGAACTAGTACCGGTGTACTGGAAGAAGCAAAGATCACCAGTGTTGAAGCAATGATTCTTCAACATCAACTTCGTTGGACTGGTCATGTTTTGCGGATGCCTGATGATCGTCTTCCAAAGCAACTACTCTATTCCCAACTTAAAAATGGAAAGCGTAATGCTGGTGGTCAACAAAAGAGGTTTAAAGACTGTCTCAAGGCAAATCTAAAAAAATGTAGTATAAACACTGACAACTGGGAAACACTGGCCTGCGAGTGCTCCAGTTGGAGAACAGCCTTTACCAAAGGTGTCATGGGCTTTGAAGACACTCAAACTCAGGACGCAAGGGAGAAACGTGATAAGAGGAAGGCACGCTTGGCAAATCCACACCGTGATCAACTCCTGCCCGGAAACCAATGTCCCCGCTGTGGAAGGACTTGTGGATCTAGAAGTGGCCCCCACAGTCACTTACGGACTCATTGTTAAAACCGTGTTCATGGAAGACAATCTTACTTGGCTACGAGGGATCGCAGAAGGAGGAGGAGGAGGCACATTTTGCATGGCTCCCTAGTGAGTTAGCTTTTCTCCAAACTTGAAACTGAGGGGTGGGGGTTGTCAGAAGGGAGACTGGGGCTTGTTTTACTCCCCAGATGTTCCGAACTCCTCAATAACACAGAATCATAGAACTGGAAGGGAGCCCAAGGGTTATTTAGTTCAGCTCCCTGAATCCAGCACTTCAGAGTTGGCACTGAGGAGGGGGGTTGGGATAGATGACCTCTGGGAACATTTCCAATTCTGTGGTTCTGCAACCATCACAGACTTGTAGGGAGGGAGTTTTGCAAAATAATGGTCCTCATGCAACATTATTAATTGCATGGGTCTCGTGCAATACCATTTACCAATATTACTGTTAACAAGCTGTGCTATCATAATGAATAAGGCCTTCAATGATAATTTTAGGTTATATGTTAGTGACTAAGTTTTAATTTATATATTTTTTAACTCTTGCTATATCTGTAGTGTCCCTGTTATACCTAATTGCAAATTCAAATGTATCCCTATTGTGTTTTATGACTTCCTTGATATTGTATGTGGGCTGGAACTGGTCTGTGACCGAAATAATAAAATTCAATTCAATATTACTGTTATATCTGTTTTGCAAGCAATACAAGAGCAAACCGTGATAAACGCTGAATTAGGGCACAGTTCCTTCTGCACTCCTGTGCAGCTGTACTGAGTAGGCAGGTTGAAAAGAAAGCAGACAGATGGCCTTGATAGGAAATGGAGACTGCAACAGTGGCCTTCAATATTTACTTAGTCATTTACAGTTATAGCCCGCTCTCCGCTGCGTATTTTCAATCCCAGAGCAACGAAGAAAGTGAGGGAAAAACAACAGGAAGACAATGACCAGCAAAAGTAATTCAAACAAGAAAAACAATAGAATTAAAAAGAAAAGAGCAATATGCAATAATCACAAAAACGCATGAACAGGTCCAATAAACAACAAATTAACTCTTCTGCCCTAAGGTTGACAAGCAAAACTATGAGAAAAATTAAGATTCCCAGTTTTGGCAACTTTCTAGGATAGAAAACCAAGCCCAGGACAATCCAATTGGATTAAACGGCCAATCGTCTTCTTAGCAACGGTTACCACCCTGACAACAACAGAATAAAACTTCCTTCCTCTTCCCACCCATCCACCTCTTACATAACCTGCCACGAATGCCTTGAAACCGCCTCTGCAAGGTAATCTCTTTCTAGTAAAATACCAGTCCTCTCAACCCACCTAGCTGCAACCCAGAGCAGCAGACAGTGTCTTATTTTCCTTCTACAGGGGATCAACCCATCACGGCACAGCTAATAGAAGTGGGGAGGAAATCCAAAGGGCATCTCGCAATTGAATATGGCGGCTAATTTGGTGCTCGCTTCTGTGCCAAAGGCAATTTTTTACTTCTGTAGTGCAGCGGAGGGGCCCGGGAGCAAATAATTCACTTTCTGCTTGGCATGGAGGCTCAAGCCTTGACTTCTAAAATCCGAGCTCATATCTAGTACACCGCACCACGCTGGTCTGCCAAGCGCCGTCCCTAGCTGCCTAAGTTGGGCCAGGATCATCATCATCATCAAACCTTTTATTGGCATCACATAAAAGGTAAAGGTAAAGGTACCCCTGCCCGTACGGGCCAGTCTTGCCAGACTCTGGGGTTGGTGCGCCCATCTCACTCTATAGGCCGGGGGCCAGCGCTGTCCAGAGACACTTCTGGGTCACGTGGCCAGCGTGACAAAGCTGCATCTGGCGAGCCAGAGCAGCGCACGGAAACGCCGTTTACCTTCCCGCTAGTAAGCGGTCCCTATTTATCTACTTGCACCCGGGGGTGCTTTCGAACTGCTAGGTTGGCAGGCGCTGGGACCGAGCAACGGGAGCGCACCCCGCCGCGGGGATTCGAACCGCCGACCTTTCGATCGGCAAGCCCTAGGCGCTGAGGCTTTTACCCACAGCGCCACCCGCGTCCCTTATTGGCATCACATACATACATCCAAAATGAATCAATACAGAATTCCCACTTCCCCAGTGGCACAAAACATTTGCTAAAAGAAAGGAGGCAGAGTAGTCTATCGTCACATCTCTAGGTCTCCAGGGAGATCAGATGTCTGCAGTGTATTTGGATGACAAAAAACCAAACAGAGATATTTAGCCACTAACTTGATAAGCTCCTGATTATTCCCCGGTAATAGAAAATGTATGACCTCCAACTTTGGTTTCCATTTGGGGATACAGAGTTGATCTATAAATTGCTGGCGGAGATCAGCATATAGTTTACAATTAAAAACCATATGTGTAAGGGTTTCCACCAGGTGGTCTTCAAATGGGCAAGTTCTTTCTCCTTCCACCCTGCCTGAGAACCTTCCCCAAAGGAGGATTGATGGATTTGAATTAAACCGGGCCAGGATCAATGTGATGCATCCTTCGTGATGCAAAGGGCTAAGGAGGCGAGATATATTCCCAGCTGGCTTTCATCCCTGCCAGTTCCGTCCATTCCACCCATTATTTTGTGATTCCTGCATTTCAGGAGGTCCCTTCTGACTCTACAATTTTATGATTCTATGATCAAGCATAAAGCTTCCTGCCAGTGCGGACTTCCTTGTTCTAGAACAGCTGTTTCATAACTTCCTTGAGTGTTTTGGCCTTGCCGGGACATATCACCGAACTCCAATAATGCCTGTCGATTGCTAGCATGGAGCAAACTGTCAACTTACAGATTTGAAAATAAGGGACCAGCAGCCTCGAAAATAAGGGATCAGCAGCCAAAATAAGGGATTTTCCGGGCACAGGCATGTTTGACTTCTGAGCCCCTCCGAGCCAAAGGCAGAAAGCCCAGCCAGCAGCCAAACGAAGCCTCAAGCGGTGGTTCCCATAGCGCAGCAACCCGGCAAAGGGGTTGCAGCAAGGAAAACCACCGTCACCTCTCCGCTGGGAAGCGCTGAGCAAAGGCGAGTCCCCAGGCAACGCGGGCAGTTTGATCGGCACAAGGCATGCAAGCTCCACCCCCCAGTCGTTCTTAGGCTCCTTACTGGGTGAGCAACGCAGCCAAGCAACACAGTTGGAGCCTCCCTCCTCCCTGGCCGGCAGGGAGGGAGGGAGAGGAGCTGCTTCCTTTGAAACCCAGGAAATTTAAGGGACATCATCAAGAAGGGACAGCAGCAGGACACGGCGCTGGGATAAGGGACTTTCCCGCCAAGTGAGGGACGGTTGACAGCTATGGCATGGAGGGCAGAGAGGCGTGTATGAACATGTATAGAAACTAATATCTTGGGCAAAGGTGAAATTTACATTTGTGGCTCCACCCACTTCTAGTTTTGGCTCTGCCCACCACTACCAGGCAGAAAACCTGGGATCCCGAGGTCAGTATATGGTTACCAGACCTTTTTCAATGAATCCGGGGAAACTGGGCAACGGCTGCCCGCCCGCAACTCCCAAGCCTCCCCTGATCTGTCCAAACAAAGGGGGAAGGGGGCAGGAGATCGGGGGAGGCTCGGGAGTCATAGGCGTGTGACGTGCCTTAAAAAACTGCACATTTATGTTTCACAGGGTGTGAAAGAACTGCTTTGCACCTTGCCCAGCAGAAAAACTGCACACAAGACACATCATATGGGGACTTCTGAAGAGGAAAAAAGGCAGGCGCCATGGCAGCGAGCAGCTCCTGAAGCCAGCCAGAGCCAACTGCACTACCAGGCTGGCTCCGGGCTGCTGAGGCTGCCACTGCCACGTTCCCTAGGGACAGACTTGCAAATCTGGGGACATTCCGGGGACAGAATTTGTCTGGGGACAGATATGCAAATCCGGGGACTGTCCCCGGGAACCAGGGACGTCTGGTAACCCTAGGTCAGTACCCACCCAGACAGTGAAACTCCGCAGGTTCCTTAACTGGGCCTTTGTCCAAATTTTCATCTTTTGCCAGGAATCAAAAACCATTTCTTGACAATCGCCTTTTAACATGCAGTGCCGGCTTTCACTGCCTCCAGTTTTAAGACGTAATATCTTTAATCCGTGCTGCTTTTAGGCTGTTGTTTTGCCCTTAAGGGTTAATTGCATTATTGTTCACCGGAGGTTTTAAAAGAGAAGTTTGCATGGCCATCTGTAAGGGATTATTTAGTACAGTGTACCTTAATCCGTTCCAGAATTCTGTTCCAAAACCAAAGCGTTCCAAAACCAAAGCGTTCCAAAACCAAGGCGCGCTTTCCCATAGAAAGTAATGCAAAATGGTTTAATCTGTTCCAGACTTTTAAAAACAACCCCTAAAACAGCAACTTAACATGAATTTTGCTATCTAACGAGACCATTGATTCATAAAATGAAAGCAACAAACAATGTACTGCAGTCACACAATCAATCAATCAATCAATCAATCAGTAGCTGAACTGGGTTCCACACAGTCACAAAATCAAAAAAAGGACCACAAAAATGCAAAATAAATAGCAAAAACAGACAGACCTCAGCGTAACACTCAAAACGGAGCACGTTCGGCTTCTGAAAAATGTTCGCAAACCGGAACACTTACTTCTGGGTTTGCAGTGTTTGGGTTCCAAGTTGTTTGAGTACCAAGGTGTTTGAGAACCAAGGTACCACTGTAGTTTGCTTTGGACTGGCCTAGATGACACTTTGGGTCCCTCCCAACTCTACAGTTATTTATGTTTCTTTGATACTAATTCCAGAAATTCTTTGCTGGACATCAGTGGGCCAGTGGTCTGGGGTTACAGACCTGAACCTATTTCTGCATCATGGTCCCAGTCTCCAGGGTCCAAGGGCCACCCAATCAGCATGTCAAGGTGTGTTTGAGTCACCGAGAATAAGTCCTATTCCCCTTTGTGCTGGCTGCAGCCAATCGGAGTAAAAGGAAGTGAAGAAAGCCATTTCTTGACAATCGCCTAGGATTGTCAAGGGCTCCTAGGATCCATCTGGGAGAAAGCACTCAGGAAGAATACCAAACAGTTCTTATTCTGCATGCTCCAAAGCTAAGCATTTCTGGACACCGGAAGCACCAGGTGCTTCAGTTTTCAGAGAATAGTGGGCAACTCCTGCTAAGTATTAAGTATTGCCACACTGGAAGAAGCTGCTGGAGCATGCCAAATGATTTGCCTGAGTATGTTGCACAGAAAACAGGTCTTGCTGAAGGGCAACACAGGGTGAGCTGTGCTAATTGTCGGCGATGCATTCCTCCTTGTTAACATTGTATAATTACAGAATTCCTGCATAAACCCAAAAGGATATGTAACCTTAGCAGAGGCGTGGCCGTCGGAGGGAGTGGCTGAGCCTCTCACGAAGGAATCACTTCTATTGATTACCGTATTTGCCCGAATATAAGCCGCACCCGAACATAAGCCACACCTTTAAAATTCAAAGGGGGGGGGAGGGGAAGAAAAAAAAAGACAATACCTGAATATAAGCCGGTCCTTTAAAATTCCACAGGCGCTCACACCCGTTCCATTTTACCGTATGTCTGTTTCAGCAGCGATAACGTAACAGCCGATTTTTACAAGGTCACGAATTTAAGCCGCACTTTAACTCACTTTTCACATTCAGAATTTGGAAAAAAAACGTGAGGCTTATACTCAGGCCAATACGGTATGTGACATGGTTTAGGAAAACAGTTCCCAAAGTGGTCCGTACCATCCACTAGGCAGAGGGATATCCTAGGGGTGTGCTAAGACAAGGAGGCAGCTGTGGAGGGGAGGGTGCTGGAGGCAGTGGCGTAGCGTGGGGGGTGCAGGGGGGGCCGGCCGCACCGGGCGCAACATCTGGGGTTAGGGCAAATCCATGGGTTAGGGGCGCAAATCCACAGGCTAGGGGGCGCAAATCCATGGGTTAGGGGGCGCAAATTACTTGCCTTGCCCCGGGTGCTGACAACCCACGCTACGCCACTGGCTGGAGGTGTAAATAAAAAACACTATTCTTCCTAATTTATTAGTGGAGCTATCAGTAGTGTTCTGACCTTAATACCTGGCAAGTTCATACAGGTGAAGTGGAAACCAGAGTTTGAAAAATGAGGAGCCGCTCATGGTTTAGAAAGTGGAAGGTTTTCGGACTGGCTCTCTCAGACAATGTGAACTTATAGGCATCTGTTTTTTAAAAAAATAATTAGAAAATGTTTTAAAATATATATATGTTTAAATACCCCCCATTATATGTTTTTAGTTTTTCTCCATTCCTCTCCTTTACTAAATTTGCAAATAATAATTCATGAAAAATAAGAATACTCAGAGCAGACCATTATTATACTCAGTGCCGGAATTACGTATAAGCTAAACCAGCTATAGCTTAGGGCCCCACTCTCTTAGCCCCCCCCCAAAAAAAAATAAAGGAAAAAAACTGGATGTACATTTCCAAAATATAAGATAGAAATAAATAAAAATAAATCCTAAATACCTAAGGGGTCCATAAATTACCATATAGCATATATACAATACTAACAATAGTGACAATTTGTTGTTGACAAAGGACAGCTGGGCATATAAAGGGCCCCAATACCTTCAGGAGCTGAGGGCCTCATCAAACCTAAATCCGGCCCTGATTATACGATGCTTCAAAAGGGTGCATCTAAGTGGCTTACTGCAACATCCATATGTAAAATACAAAGTAGGTTCAGCTCATGTTATAAATCTTGATAGCAAGAATCTAAACATCACTCTGTTCCACTAAGAATAATGTGTGAATACGGGTAAGCCTTCATCGAGAAAGGTTTGGGAAGAAAATAAAAAGGTTTGCAGAAGGCAACCAAAGGCATAGAGTTATGGAGCCTGCTTTCTCTGCACAAGGATCTGAGTAAGCGATTGGTCTCACAGCTTCTAAGAACTCGTTCCTAGAGATCGCCTGCCATTAGACCATCTGTTGATCCTCCTGGGCAGTGTTGACTGTGATCCTTTCCATACTTGCGTGAAATAAAAAATGTCGTGTTTTTCTCATTCTGCATCAAAGCACGGGGTTTCAGGTTAGCAGAAACTGTTGACCAAAGGCTTACCTTGCTTTGCTGATGGTGCTACAGTCCCATCTTCGAAGCTGCCTCCTTGCCTCTGTTGACTCTGGTTCAACCACTTTCTACTCCGAAGTCGCCACTCTGGTTTCCACACATTTGCCAGCTTTTAAAACGCCTGCCGGCTCTTTTCCTGTCTCTGAACTTGGGCAAGCTCCCAGTACCATATTGAATCTAGTCAAGTAGGGGCGTGTCCCCGGGACACCCCGTGCTTGCCTAAACAGCCAAGGTTGTGTCCTGGTGGAGCACAGCTCATTGTGCAAGCTGCCAAGTCTCCCCGGTTGAAAGCGCAAAAGCTTTTGGGACGCCTGATTTCAGTCAACAGCGAGAAGATGCCTTTCCAGTTCACCAAAGGCAGGTTTGGAGAGACACGCCCCAAGATGTGAGCTGGTGATTGAAAGGCAAGCAGCTCACTCTAGGAACCAGCCTCTTGGAAGGATGAAACCAAATGAGAGACAGGAGTCATAAGATGAATGCTTGGCCAATGGAATCTGCAAAGGTTCAGGACTTTGAGGCCCTTCTCATTCGAGAGGAACACTGCATGCCTTGTGGTTTAATCTCAGGAATAAGGAGAGAGCCATGGGGTGATGGATAATTAAAACGAGCAATTTGCATTTTGTTTAAGGTGAGAAAGAGATGCTTCTCTTATGTGGAGCCAACTATGAGAGCAGATGATCAAAGGTGGTACCCGTGATATGATAAAATTAAAAAATAATGTCACAAGCCACCCCATTCTCCGAGTGGTGAAAGATTCCAGAATTTCCCCAGGGTTCTGTTTCCAGAGAATGGAGGTCAGTGGAGACAGTGGAGTTTTTAGGACACATGGTTTTACTTACACACATGTACAACCTGAGCATAAGGTGGGGGAGCTCAGGGCATCGACACCCCAACAGATATTGCAAATCCATTAGTCACACCTTTGGATCCAGCACAGAGCAAGCAGGTCTCTGTGGATCCAGCTTCCAGCCTGTTTCCAGCTCAGCTCATACACCTTCTCTGTCTACAGTTCTCCTACCTCAGAGGTGCCCAAAATTTTCCAAAGAGGGCCAGATTTGATGAAGTGAATGTGCATGAGGGCCAACCAAAATTATTGAGCTTTTTTAGGATTGAGGTTGTTGAGCTTTTTGGGGGATTTTACCCCAAGGTTGTTGAGCTCTTTTTTTTTAGGATTGAAGTTGTTGGGCTTTTTTAAAAAATAAAATTTTATTAGTTTTTCAACATATCATTTTCAACAATAATTAAACATACTTTCATATCTTATACCATTTTTTTTGACTTCCATCAATCACATCTGAAAATTTCCCAATCTATTCACTTAATATACATTTCTTACTTTGACTATTACATTTAAATCTCATAACTAATATCTCTATTCTTTCTCTACTTTGCAATATTTCATATATTTCTCCTTACAAAACTTCTTGTCGTCCTACTAGTGTAATTTGTTGATTACAGTTGCTCTTCAAATAGTTTGTATATTTCTTCTAATCTGCTGTAAATCTCTGGTCCCGCAGGTTTCAAATCCTTCCTGTCATTTTATCTAATTCTGCTTGATCCATTAAATTTATCTGCCAGTCTTCTTTTGTTGGAATTTCTTCTTGCTTCCATTTCTGGGCTAACAATACTCTTGCCACTGTTGTTGCGTATAAAAACAATTTAACTTCTTGACTATTAATATCCTCACCTATAATACCAAGTAAAAATGCTTCTGTTTTTTTAAAAAAATGTATATTTCAACATGTTTTTCATCTCATTATATATCATTTCCCAGAAGTTTTTTACTTTCTTACATTCCCACCAGAAGTTGTTGGGCTTTTGGGGGGATTTTACCTCAGGAGATAAACTGCCCCAGGATTGAACTGACCGGACGTGCCTGTCCTACCTAGTATCTAGGTAAGAAGGGAAGCCCCCCACCCATTTGCCCTATGGCACAGAGCACCTTTGTTGGTTACGCCAATTGTGGTACTTAACCAATTAGCCAAAACCATCACCTAGACAAAATGACCGGTTTGGCAAGCTTGCTCCCATACATTCACAGACACAGAATCCCAGGAACTGGGAGGGATGCAGGCAGGGCCGGATTTAGGTTTGTTGAGGCCCTAAGCTACTGAAGGTAATGGGGCCCTTTATATGTCCAGCTGTCCTTTGTCAACAACAAACTGTCACTGTTCTTTTGTGTTGAATATATGCAATATGGTAATTTATGGACGTAATTACATCATAGGAGCCCACACAACACAAAACACTGTTGCTGTATGTAGGTTTTATTTTATTTGTTTTTTATCTTATATTTTGGAAATGTACATCCAGGTTTTCTTTCCTTTGAATTTTTTGGGGGCCCCCAAGAGAGTGGGACCCTAAACTACAGTATAGATTGTTTAGTGTATATGTAAATCTGGCACTAAAGGGATGCGGGTGGCACTGTGGGTTAAACCACAGAGCCTAGGACTTGCCGATCAGAAGGTTGGCAGTCGAAACCCCGCAACGGAGTGAGCTCCCGTTGCTCGGTCCCTGCTCCTGCCAACCTAGCAGTTTGAAGGCACGTCAAAGTGCAAGTAGATAAATAGGTACCTCTCTGGCAGGAAAGGTAAGCAGTGTTTCTGTGTACTGCTCTGGTTCGTCAGAAGTGGCTTAGTCCTGCTGGCCACATGACCCGGAAGCTGTACACCGGCTCCCTTGGCCAATAAAGCGAGATGAGCGCCGAAACCCCAGAGTCGGCCATGACTGGAGCTAATGGTCAGGGGTCCCTTTACCTTTACCTAAATCTGGCACTGGATTCTGGCATCATCCAGACTGATACCCCTCCAAACTCATAACAATAAACTGAAAACACTAGCATGACAAAAACCCTATAGTTTTTGTAAAATGTGCAGTTCCCCCCATTACCTAGGATACGACATTGATACTCAGCTATTTCCTTCATGCAATGTGCTCAGATCCAAGGCAATCACCACCCATCCTCACATAAGAACAGAAGAAAAGCTTGCTGGATTAAACCAGTGCTCTATCTAGTCCAGCATCTTATTCCCACAGTGGCCAATGAGATGCGCGTGGGAACCACGCAAGGGGCATTTGAGTACAAGAGTCGACTCTCCCATCCTATGGTTTCCAGCAACTAGCGCTCTCCTCCTCCATGAATTTGTCTAATCTCATTTTAAAGCCATCCCAGTTGGTGACCCTCACTCACTGCCTCCTGTGGGAGGGAGCGCCATGGTTTAATTACGTGATGCGTGGAGAAGGAGTTTATTTTATCTGTCCTGAATCTTCCAATGTAACACTCCTCGCACAACTTGCGTCAACTGAAACCATCCCGTTTGCCCCCCCCCCAAAGACACAACCATCTCTTTGGAGAATATTGGCTTGCTGATTCCAAATCTTCAAAGAAATGAGATCAAGGCACGCTGGCAGACAGGGTGTTGTGGGTGGAGGCCAGGCCTGCAGCCTGTGGTGTATTTATTTCGAGAAGGTCCAGGGTTGCCAGCTCTCTGCTTTTCTCTGTTGCTAAATCTCTTTCATAAGCCAACCAAAATTAAATGCCCAGAGAGCTGCACGTTCTCTCGAGTCACTGGCTCGCTCATTCCAGTGGGATTATTGCATTTAGTAACTCTATCTAGGCCACAACACCTGGGCGTTTATGGGGAAAGGTCTGTACCCACAACTAAGACACCACAAATATGCTTCATGGTCGCCAGAAGGGCAGAAATGCCCGGAAGGGGTTGGATTGGGGTGCAACTCGCATGGAGCGCATGAGAACCACGTCAAGTATAATGGAGACATTATGGCTATGAAGTAGAGTTGGCTTTGAAAGAAAGAAACTATGCCTCACACGGTTAAACTGTGGAGCTCTTTCCCACAAGAGGCAATTATGGCTGCTAGACAGATTCATGGAGGAGGAGAGGGCAATTCAAAGTGTTGGTGCTGACCTTGAAAGCCCTAAATGGCCTCAGCCCAGTAGACCTGAAGGAGCGTCTCCACTCCCATCGTTCAGTCTGGACACTGAGGTCCAGCTCTGAGGGCCTTCTGGTGGTTCCCTCATTGCGAGAAGTCAAATTACAGGGAACCAGGCAGAGGGCCTTCTCGGTGGTGGTGCCCTCCCTGTGGAACGCCCTCCCATCAGATGTCAAAGAGATAAACAACTACCTGACATTTAGAAGACATCTGAAGGCATCCCTGTTTAGGGAAGTTTTTAATGTTTGATGTTTTATTGTGTTTTTAATCTTCTGTTGAAAGCTGTTCAGAGTGGCTGGGGAAATAATAAATTATTATTATTATTACTTCTAACCATTATGGAGGCTGTGCTCTGTCTCCGCAGCTGGAGGAGATAAATGCTTCTGAAACCCAGTTGCCATTCTTGTGCTCAGATCCTGCTTGCGGCACTCCCATGACGGGCATCCGGTTGGCCACTGTGAGAAGTGGACGAGTTGGGCGTTGGCCTGATCCAACAGGCTCTCCTCATGTTCTTAATCCTCAACCAAAGTCGGTTGCCTTGGATAGGTGTGGGTCTGGTCTGGGTTGAAGCCCGATGTCTCCAAAGTGCTCCAATCTGGGATGGAGGATCTCTAAAGTGTTGTGGGGCAATTCGGGGGTTTCAGAAATCATGCAGGGTGCCTGCCCAAAATTGAAGCATTTGTTCTATCTATAAAAGGGAAACAACATGGTGGGGAGAGCCGGTGGGCAGAGTTCCCTTGTGAGTGACAGGTAGTTAGCATAAAGTGCTTATTTTTGTTGTTGTTGTTTAGTTGTTTAGTCGTGTCCGACTCTCCATGTTCTGGGCTCCACAGCTCACACAGAGCTTTGCCCAAACCTAACTGCCATGCAGAAGTTAGTTGCAGCTGGGGTTGTTGTTGTTTAGTCGTTTAGTCGTGTCCGACTCTTCGTGACCCCCTGGGCCAGAGCACGCCAGGCACTCCTGTCTTCTGCTGCCTCCCGCAGTTTGGTCAAACTCATGTTCGTAGCTTCGAGAACACTGTCCCACCATCTCGTCCTCTGTCGTCCCCT